>APFE031025902.1:100527-143976 GCA_000404065.3 Pinus taeda
ACCTGATAATACTGATTCACCCCCCCCCCCCTTTCAGTATTAATTCCAACATTATGAAGAAGAAGAAATGATCAAGGATGTATCATACTGACTCAAAGTCAGTCTTAGAGTATGTACCACTAGTCGCAGACTAGTCTCAACTAAACCAAAGTCAGCGTCATAGTGAGTACAAATCCATTGGTCCCAAACTAGTATCATCCTCCACTAACTCAAAGTCAGTCTCAGAGTGCGTACCACTGGTCCTAGACCAGTCTCAACCTACCCGAAGTTAGCTTCATAGTAAGTACCACTCCTACCACTAGTCCCAGACCAACATCACAGTCTCAGAGAGTGTACCACTGGTCCCAGACCAGTCTCAACTGACCCGAAGTCAGTGTCATAGTATGTACCACTATCACTAGTCCCAGACCAATACTACTCTGGCATGAAGTCAGTCTCAGAGTATGTATGACTGGTCCCAGACCAGTCTCAACCAACCCAAAGTCAGTGTCATAGTATGGTACAACTCCTACCATTGGTCTCGAACCAGTATCATTGATCCCAAATCAATGGAGGTCATCCTAGCATAGGGAGTATGGTAGATACAATGATGTGTCCATCGGTACTACTATGGTCCCTAACTTCATTTCCCTACTCATTAATCATATGAGAGGTACTTCCCGTGAGTCCCAGACTGCATGGGTAGGATGCCTCGACAGGAGAACTAATCAATCATGTCCTCACAGGAGAACACATCAATCCTACTACAATCGCCATGGAGAACACATCAATCCAGGCCGCCATGGAGAACACATCAATCTAGGCCTCACAGGAGAACACATAAATCTTGCTACAGTCGCCATGGAGAACACATCAATCCAGGCCTCATAGGAGAACACATCAATCCTGCTACAATCGCCATGGAGAACACATCAATCCAGGCCTCATAGGAGAACACATCAATCCTGCTACATAGGAGAGCGAATCATCATGTTCCACAAGAGAGCGAATCATCTTGTCCGACAAGAGAGTGAATCATCTTGTTCCAGTGCACACCACTAGGGGAGGGTGAGTCACCCTGTGGTCGTATGTTTCTCCAATAAGAACTGCAAGCCCTCAAAGCTCCCAGAGCTTAATGTATGCAACATGCAGGACCCTTGTACTTTTTTTGATGACTCCAAGTCATTTGGGAAAATCATAGATTAGATATTTCCTCGGGGTTTTGACAAGGTGTATCGATATGTACATCATCTTAATGCGATGGAGCCTCCTTGCTCATCGACTTACCATATCCCAGATGATGTCTATCTACTGGAGCAATCAACGAATACAGGATTCCTCAATAATCGAATCCCACCTCTGGTTGTTACAGAGAATCACAGTGGTATGTGTTCAAACAGCTCATTGAAGAGCTTCCCCAACTAGGCAGCTTCATACGAGATCATACTCGTAGATATGTATTTGGTCTCGGAAGTGCTTATGGCAACCAGCTTTTGCTTCCTGCTCATCCAGTATATCGAAGTAGAATCCAAAGAGAAACAACACTAAAAATGCTCCAGTGATCCTCCACACTACCTGCCTAATCAGCATTTGAATAATCATGTAGTTTCATATTTCTGGCAGTGTATCTAAATCCATGAGAGATTGTGTCTTGAAGACATCTCAAAATATTCTTGGCACCAATCTAGTGATTCTCAACCAAATATGAGCTCACAATGCTAACTGCAAAACATATGTTCGGACGAAGGTTAACCAAGAACATCAGGGCGAATGAATTTTTGAAACTCAGAGGCATTTCCCAAATCTGGTTCGACATCACTACCATATAACTTCTGAAAGTTAAGATCCTCGAGGTAGTCACAGGCTTGCAGTCCATCATACCAAATATTTTTAAAATTTTCACGACATATTTTCCTTGAGATAGGAAAATTTCCCTTGGCTTCTGCCACACTTCAATTCCTTGGTTCTTCATTTCAAATTCAGAAGCCAACTCCCTCTTACATTTGTGAATGAGAGGGTATGCACCTGTTAGAAAGAGGTCATCCACATATAGCACAAGTCTGAGAGGTTTGTCATCTTCAACCTTAAAGTAAACGTTAGGATCAACTTCACTCCTAGTGAATCCCAGCTTCATCAAGTAGCTATGATCCTCTCATACCATGCTCAGGGTGTTTGCTTCAGCCCATAGAGAGCCTTCTTCAACCTACATACATGAGATTTTTAATCATAAATCTCAAATCCTTCGAGTTGCTCCACATATACCTCTTCTTTGATCGAAACAGTCTTGACATCTATCTGATGTAGCTTCCATCCTTGTGAAGCCACAAGGGCTATGATCAAGTGGATGGTCGTATATCTGGCAACAGGTGCAAATATCACATCATAGTCTATACCTTCCTTCTGTGAGAAACCAAGAGAAACAAAATGAGCCTTATATTATTCCGTACTTCCATCTGCTACAGCTTTATCTTGTAAACCCATTTTGAAGTAACAATTGTCTTATCCTAGGGTCTGGGAACTACTTCTCAGACATCATTCTCCATAATAGACTCATATTATTTGGTCATAGCTTCCTTCCATACTTGATGATTGATGACATCTAAGAATGATGAAGGATCATTTTGTATGGTTGTTCTCATGATGGTCAGGTATCCATGATACCTATTAGGTTTCTTACTTTCACAAAAGGTTCCTTAGGGTGCAGCATGTCCTTTAGCACCATCAAGTATCCCCTAAGCCATGAAGGCCTCTTCCTAGAAGAGGAAGGCTCAGGTGGAAAAATAGGATCCATGAGTTCCTCCACATCAAGCATTGTTACATCATCTACCCATAGAGACAACTTCCACAATCGTACGGTTCTTCCTTTCCACCACAACATTATGCTCAGGAGTATGTGGTGTAGTAGTCTCCCTCTGAATGCTAGCCTCAGATATGCTTGAGTGAACCAACTGTAGTATATCGGAGGTCTTTCTTTGGCTTGAGGGGAATGGTCCCCTTCTAAGCTTTCCTTTAGCACATCCTAGACATACACCTTCTTTCTCTACTCAGAATTAGGGCATCCCTATCACCATTTGTATTACACCAAGTAGAGCTTTATAATGAAGGGGGGAAAACCTTCGATGCCAAAGTTCGAACTGAAGAGATGTGTCATAAGACATGACACTTAGCAAACTTCCATCGACCGATATAATGAATCAACACGAAACCCAAGAGTAAAGGCATCTTTAACATTATTTTTCGATACACATACCTTGCCATCGCTGAAGGTTACCTTGTAGCCTTTGTCTTCCATTGCCGAGATGGACACCAAGTTCTCTCGGAGGTCAGGTGCATTTAATACATCCTGGAATTTCTATCCTTCTTGAATGCTTGTCCTCTTCCTTGATTCCCAGCTCTCCTCTTACCTTTGTTATTAAATTTGTCATTCCTTTGATTGCCATTAGAGGGATTTTGATCATCGTCCCGGTGTGAGTCCTTTTTATCAGGGCACTCCCTTGCATAGTGACCTACTTTATCACAAATATAACATCGTCCTTTTCTTCCACCCTTAGGTCTAGCCTTTCCTTTTGATTTAGTCTTGGAATTATTTATTTTCTTAGCATGAGAAGAAAAGTCAATAAGAGGACCTTTAGGCATGGGCATTTCTTGCTCTTCTACCCTTGTTTCTTCTTGAATGCATCTAGCCATTAATTCCTTGAAACCAGGGATTACATGATTGTTCAAAAGAGTAGTCCTGAACACGTACCATTCGGATGGTAATCCTCCAAGAGTCATGAGTGCCATTTCTCTGTCAGTAATAGTCTCCCCAATAGATAGGAGATCATTCTTCATCTCGATGATTCTTAAGAAGTATTCTTGCATACTTTCATCTTTACCCTTCTTGATTTCCCTCAGCTTATTTCTAAGAAACAAAACTTGATTTGCATCATTAACTTTAAATATACTCACCAGTCTATCGTATATTTTGTTGGAGGTGTCTAGTTCAGAGATGTAGGCCACCAAGTGCTTGTCAATAGAGTCCCGGATGATCTTCTTTGTTTTGACTTCTCTGTTTTTCCATTTGTTCCAGGAAGCAGTGGATGCATTTGATGGAGGATCAACAATATTTCCTCTTACATGGTCCAACACTCCTTGATCTTTTAGGGTTAGATAGATAGACATATTCCATCCGTGATAGTCAGCTTTTTTCATGGAGCTTGTCTTCGACAGGAAAGAGTGTTGAGGACCCCATAGTTCTTTTAGGATAGCCCTGCCAATCTTCTCTTTAGTGATTGCTCTTACTCTTGCTCATGCTTTGTCTTCACCTCAGCTCTGATCCCATGTTAAGTTATGGTATGTTCTATGCTTATAATAGTTTACTTATTTTTCTTATTATATTCCATAGATTAGCAATCACATGTACATAAAGTAAAGTGCAGATAGAACATTAAATGATCAACATAAAACAAGCCAAGACAAGAGACAAAAGATGTAGCGGCTAGCCAAGGACAAAACCCACAATGTGTGGGGAAACCCTTTGATCAAATCTTATTTTATCTTCAATAATTCAGTAGAGAAAAATAGTACAATAAATCTGATTTATATCAGCAGTAGAAAACCCTAGATTAGCAGCATCAGTATTAGCAACTTCATTGTCAAACTAGGGCAGACGATATCTCACAAACTGACCATCGGATCGGCTTGATTCCACCACCAAAATTTGTGGCTTCCAGAGGAGGTTCAAATGAACCTACAGTGTAGTTTAGATGAGGATAAATTTTGGTCCACATAGGTCAAACTTCACTTCTGCAGTTGCAGCTTAAGTTTCAACAGCTTCCTTCAAACTAGGGAAGTTGATATCTTGCAAATCGTCCTTCGGATTGACTTGATTCCATCACCAAAAGTTGTGGCTTTCAGAGGAGGTTTATATGAACCTACAATGTAGTTTAGATGAGGAGATATTCTGGTCCACATAGGTCAAACTTTTCTTTTGTTGTTGCAACTTCAGTTTCAACAGCTTCCTTCAAACTAGGGCAGTCGATATCTTGCAAACCGTCTGTCGGATTGACTTGATTCCACCACCAAAAGTTGTGGCTTTCAGAGGAGGTTTAGATGAACCTACAATGAAATTTAGATGATGATATATTCTGGTCCACGTAGTTCAAACTTTACTTCTGCAGTTGCAGCTTCAGTTTCAGCAACTTCTAGCTTCACATGTGTGAGAGAGAGACCCTTTTCTGCACAGTAGAGAAGAGACTCTTTTCTGCACAGTAGAGAGAGAGAGAGATGTGATGAGATGAGTGAGTGAAAATGAGGAAAAGCCCTATTTTATTTATACACAAATGATGATGTTTGAATAGATGCGATTGTTGGGCTTCTGAGCCTACATGATTTCTAGGTTGGCTTGATAATAATTCCATAATCAAAATAAATTCATATCTCCATGAATACTTATTGGAATCGGATGATCTTTATATCAATCCTACACCTCTCAATGAGAGGAATCTAATAAAAATATTATCAGCCATGAATAAGATGACCCACATGAATTTTTTCCCTAGTTGCCAATTTTAACAGGTCATAATATAATCAGAGCCGACATAACAATAGTAATGTAAGGGCATAACAATAACAATAGTGGGCTTCTATGGAGCACAATAATAACAATATGGGGACTACATGGGCACAACAATATAATAATGGGGTTGTACTAATAAAAATAAGGGGTTACACTAGTATTATAGGGACCTAAAAGGTATGGTTTCTGAATATAGTATTGTGTGGAAGGGAAGATTGAATGCAGAAGTGTGGAACATTGTAGCATAAAGATTGAGTTTTTTATTGTGCACATTCGTTCTCCCACAAAATATCAAATTAAAAACACATTTCATTTAATATTGGAAAATAAGTGTTCAATTCAAAAATGCTTAAAGAAATCTAAGTTTATGAAGCTTTCATGAACATAAATTCAAATTAGCGTAGAGAATCTAACGGAATTTTAAAATGTAACATGTCCATAGTTGCATTGGCCAGGTGTTCATCATGCATTTTTTGGCATGCACTTTTCCAAAACATACTTGATTAGTTCTTGAGAGGGCTTATTACAAATGGTTTTCTCCAAATTCTTTTCTACGTGCTTTTCTAGGTTTTCTTTTTGCTAGTTGTCAGAATGGACATTAAACAATCTTGTGCTAAATGATGTGCCTTTTTTTGTTAGCATAAGAAATATACATAAAATATATTTTCGAAAACAAAGATAGGTTCTACAATGTCTTTATCAAGTACGTTGTGGTTCCTTTGTTCTGAATGTGAATTTGAAGTGTTTCCACACAATACCTAGGAATAAGTGTGGTTGACCAAATCCGTGACTTAGTTTGTTATAATCAACTCCCAATGTTGAAAATAGCAACAAGAAATGTTAAAAATAGAATCCAGAAATTCCAATTTAATTTGTCCTTGAATTAAATTGTAATTATTTTCTCATAGCAACTTGTAAATAGTTAATTAAGTTTAATTAACTTAATTAACTTACCAATGGAGGCAAACATATTAGAAATTATGAGGGTAGCGGAGCTCTTCCCCAGATACATTGATCAGGATGATACAGAGGAATTGCAGAAGGAAGTGACTATGGCAGAACTGGAAGCTACACTAAAATGGTTTAAAAAAGACAAAAGCCCTGGTCCAGATGGATGGACCATAGAGTTCTACCTGGCATTCTTCGAGGTCCTGGGGAATGACTTGCTAAGGATCGTGGAGGATAGCAGAAGGAATGGCAGGATATCTGCGGCCATTAAATCGACCTTCATTGCCCTCATTCCCAAAACAAATGTGCAGCACCTTTGATGATTTTCGGCCCATATCACTTTGTAACTGCCTTTACAAAATCATAGCTAAGACCATAGCCAATCGCCTCAAGCCTATCCTCTCGCAGCACATTTCATCCGAACAATTTTCTTTCCTTCATAATCGACAGATCCACGAGGCCATAGCTACAGCCCAGGAAATCATGCATACCCTACATACCAAAAAACAAAAATGTATGATTCTTAAGGTGGACCTATCCAAGGCTTTTGACAGAACGAACTGGCTCTACTTAAGACTGCTCCTCACTTAGCTGCGATTCCCCTACAATTTTATCAAATGGACTATGAGCTGCATTACAGATGTACCCTACAGTGTACTACTCAATGGAGAAGCCACCTCTTTCTTCACATCTGAGAGAGGACTCAGACAGGGATGTCCTCTTTCACCTCTGCTATTCTTACTCATCATGGAAGGCTTGAGCAAAATCTTAACATCAGCTCGTGGCAGACATTCACTGACAGGCATCAAACTTGTGGATAATTTCTATCTCACCCATCTATTATTCGTTGATGACATCTTGTTATTCTTGAATGGCAGTATTGGGGATTCTACTACCCTACATAGCTCTATGCTCCTCTTCCAGAAGGCCACAAGTATGAAAATCAATGACGGCAAATCGACTATTACCACTGTTGGTTGTACAAACCATGAAATTGTATTTGCTACCCAACGCTTTCCATTTAGCAATTTGACATTGGCAGATGGCATTAAATACCTTGGATTCAGATTGAAGCCCAATGGTTATAGAATTGCTGACTGGCTATGGCTTATTACAAAGGTGGAGAAGAGACTCCAGGTGTGGTGCCACCGTTACCTCTCCCGGGCAGGCAGACTTATCCTCATTAAGGCTGTCATTGAAGCCACTCCTGTATACTGGATGGCCCTTACCTGGATAACAAAAGGCATCTTAAACAGATTACAACACATCTGTTGCAGATTCATACGGATGGGTCATCACCCTGGTATACTATTTGCCTGGGTCAAATGGGATTCCATTTCCAAGCCCAAGCGATGGGGAGGCTGGGGTATTAAAAAGCTTGATTTCTTCTCCAGGGAACTGGCTGCTAAACTGGGTTGGAAGCTCCTTACATCAGATGGTCTATGGTCGCGAGTTGCTATTGCAAAATACATCAAGCCACAAAATGTGCTGGACTGGTTATGCACTCAGCACAGCCCAAACCATAATATCTCTATCATATGGAAAGCGGTCCTTAACACTCTCACAGTGCTAAGGGATGGATTGACATGGCGCATTCGGGGTGGTAATGAGGTGCGTATTGGTCTGGACCCCTGGGTGGGATGTGGTAATATGCATCGACTCTTGGACGGGCTTATCAGACACTTAAATGACAGAGGCATCACTCACATCATGCATATAGGAGATCCAGAAAATACCACATTTCTACATCAGGCTTGGTCTAGTGCACAACAACTGGGAATTCCAGCACAATGGCAGGCTGAGTGGATTCAATATACGGAAGCACTAACCCAGGCGCATATCAGGCTTACTGAGGGCCCTGATGAAATTATTTGGGCCTTTGCAAAACAGGGGATATACACCCCGAAGCTGGGGTACCTCAAACTTATGGAACCTCACTGTCCTCCGAATATCCACCCATCCTGGAAGGCATTATGGAAACTAAAGGCCGCCCCCCGATCGCGCTTACTCATGTGGAACATATTATTTGACAAGATCCTCACTGGTATGAATCTAATGAAACGATCCTTCCATGGTCCTTTTCACTGTCATCTATGTCTAACAGAGGAGGAAAGCACATCGCATTTATTCCTGACTTGCACCATCACCCTACAGTTTTGGCACAACCTCACCAATCAGTTTCCGAACCTGATGATCTGGCAAGGCAACAACATCTTGGATGCGTGGGAAAATTGGAACATAAATCACACAGGGAAAGCTCGTAACTTACCACTCCTGGCCTGTTGGGCTATCTGGATAGCACGAAATCAAGCCATCTTCAAACAGACTGCTCCTCACTGGCCCTCCATCCTACAACACACCATTGCAGATTTCAACTTGATACCCGAAGAAGAATTCTCTGGCCCCCCACGTATCATTAGGCAGTTAGAATTTGATAAATATAAGCCATGGGCTTTCTTTGATGGTTCTGCCAAAGATGGGGGATGTGGTGGGGGTGCCGTTTTCCACCTCACTGACTCCCACAATTACAAAATCCAAATAAACCTTGGCAGGGGCACTAATAATTTTGCTGAACTCAGTACGGCAAAACATCTCATATATTTTGCTATCCAAAAACACTGCAGACACCTTCAATTATTTGGAGACTCTAAAATTGTATGCAATTGGTTGAATGGTGCTGCACAATGTCATGCTTTCTCATTGAGACACATTTTAGATGAAGCAAGGAGACTGACTGCTTCCTTTGAATCTTTTGCATGTCATCACATCTACAGGGAACAGAACACCACTGCAGATCAACCCTCCAAAGAGGCAGCGCACAGAGACGGAAACGAGTGGTTGATACAGGAGGAGATCGATGGCACTTTTTATCAGCATTACCATAGACCTTTTGATGACCACATCGCCGATGGGAAATAGCGCCCATCACACTTTTTGTTTTATTTATGTATATAATCTACTGTCCAGATCATAACTGCACTATAATATCTGTCTAAATTACAGTATATATATATTGCTCTCTGCGTAGAGCACGACTAGATTTTCTACTTTTCAGTAACAATATTGACATGCTCCCTGCGTGGAGCCAATTTTGCTACAATTAAGCACACAGACTTGTCAAGCTCCCTGCGAGGAGCCAATTTTGCTTATTTCAAGTTACTTTACAGATAGTCATGAACTTGAATGGCACATCTGCCAACTACGGAATGCTTCATGCATATACAAAATGTAATTTCTTACCATTAATAGAAATTACGACTTTTTCCCAGGGGAAAAAAACTTAATTAACTTAGGAATTTCGATTTGGGAGTCTTTCTGAAGTCACGTATATGTTCTCCCTATATTATAAGGGTCTAGGATGAGTTAAGTATGAGTTGTAATTAGTTAACTCGTTTTATTGAGTTAAGTCCAACTAAATTAGTTCCAAACTGTTTGAGGAACTAATAATGAGTTAACAGTCAGTTGATGCATTAGTGCACTCAACTAGTGCTACTCCAGTTATTTGAATATTCCCTCATCAGAAACTCATGCATGTTGATTCTAAGAAAGACCCAATTGAGACTAGAGTGCAGGGACAATGTACTATTTGTTTTAGATTTTTCTGAGTTGCACTAATAGTGCATGCATTCAAGAACTAAGGAATTTCCCTTTAAATAAGGGCTAATTCTCACAGGAATTGTGCAAAGAATTAGAAGCCTGGAGGCTTGGAAATTTGGCTAAGTATTGGCCAAAGGCAGTTATCAGGTGGAGGATAGGAAATACTTGTGAAAGTTAATCTTAAGGTTGAGCAACGCATATTGTATTCATCTAAATTCTTTGACCAAGGGTGTATTGGAATAGAGAATTGGAGAGCTTGTGAAGAGGTTAAACTTTGGCCTTGAGCTTTCTTATGAGTTGGAGATTGAATTTGCTGAGTGTTGGGATTGTTCTAGAGAGAACAAGCATTGTAATTTCATCTTGATTGTCTAGATTAATACAAAATAGATAGTGGGGTTTTGAGTTGTGGCTTTCCGTAGATATTTATTGTGTTGTGTGCCTTTGATTCTCTTCCTCTGTTGATTATTGTTTTCTCAATGTTTGTAGGCTTCCGATGTAAAGAGTAGAAGTATATTCTTGTCTCTTGCTTTAGCAAATTGCATTAGCTTGTGAATCTACAAGATTTTCTACAATTTGGTTGTTACAGAAGGTTTTTACAATTTTTTTCCAAGTAAATTTGCATCATTGACGTGGACAAATGCATATGTTATTAATGTATATATTCTTTGTTATCTTATGGTTTATCATGTATAGATATACTATGTTGTTCATTTCCCTTAATGTTGTGCTTATCATGGAGCAATAGCTCATACTGAATTTAGAAAATGTTTGAAGCGTGATTGATAATGCATCAATGGAGAAGCATTTGTTTGCTATAAAAAGAGAGCGTACGAATGCAATTCTAAGCCAACATAATCTATTCTATTTCAACAATTTTTTCATATGTCATGGGAGATTCCCTATTTGATGCTATGCAAACTCTATTTCATTTTAGATACACGTCAATAGAATTACGTGAAGAAATGATATAACATTTCATAAATTGTTTGAATGAACATAATTTTGAAGCAGTATTATCTTATCAACATGAACTGAATGTAGATGTATTGATAGAGATGCATGGTTTATATAGATCAAATGTTTACTTGGAAAGGATGACAAAATCAGCTTCACCTTCTATGATTACGGAAGAACAAGGACTATGGGGGGACATAATTTGTATACATTGGTTATTGAATTGGATAAAAAATTTGGTAAGATTTTGGTCAAAGAAAAGAATGAAAATTTATTTGCATTTTAATTCAAGTTTATTCAAAGAAAGTTATGACATATTGTTCGATGACAAAAATCTAATTGTTGGACATTTTGAACCACTTATGTGCAAGAAAAAATGTTTAATAAAAAATTATCATGAACATATGATGAATATAACAAGGTATGAAGAAACATAACATAAATGGATGGAAATACAGGAAATCATAAGGATACATATGTTTGAGAGATTGTCCAGGTTTAAGAGTATTTATGGTGAAAGTTGTTTTGAAACAATATGTCAATTGATGCATTATGAATATGATGTCTCCTATTTACAACTTGTAATTGCACATACTTTTTTGCAATGAAATCGTGCAATTCCCTAGAATAATACATTGGTAAGGATAAATTATACAATTGGCAGTGCCATATGAAAAAGGGAAGATAGATGGTGACCTTTTTGTTTATGATTGGATATAGTATATCTTGAATATAACTATATACATATGGTCTACTAATACATTGAATATTCTAGCTTAATTTTTTATTCAAGAAATATGCAACGATATTGCATGTTATGCAATTTCAAATGAATATAAGTCATGTGCATTACGAACCTCTAAAAGAAATAGTACAAGAGAAAAACATTGTACATGGTATTGAAAAAGTTAACAAAGAGAAATATATAGAATAATCATCTAAAAACATAGTGGGGATAACGTGAATGCCATTGAAAACATGAATATAGATGAAGATATCATAGAACTTAATACAGAACTTACTAATGCAAACAAGAGATTGTGTTTATCATTACATCAACTAAAAAACATATAAGAAACAGGTACATTGTCGAACAAGTTTAGTTAGAAAACAATGAAAGTGATCAAATTTCCGTATGAATATTAATCATTTGCATTCTGAAGCTTTGAAAGAGACGAAAAGAGTAAAAAACATTTTATGTGATATTGGAATAGCTAAGGGAAAGCAACGTGTAGAAGAACCCTATAAAAAACATAATGAGCATGATGCGAATAACTTTAAAAACGTTAACATAAATGAAGACACCATGGAACTTAATACAAAGCCCATAATTGTAAACAAGAGGTCATATTTTTCATTGCATCAACTCAAAAAACACATAATAAACAATGATGTTTTCTGAAGAATTCTAATTAGAAAACCATCATAATGACCAAAATCAACACAGAATACGATATTTCCAAACAAACATAAGGAATCATTGTAGATGTTCAATTACACATTCAAAATAGTTTTCGAACAATAATATTTAAAAAAAATACAAGATGTTCCTATCTATGATTATGCAATATGCAATCAAACTTGGTTTTAAAAAATTGTCATAAAAAAACAATTGACCAATTTTTCCAAAAACAAGTATACATGCAAAAAATGAAAAAATGCATTAGAAAGTGAAAAAATTATCAAATTTGTAGTTCTAGAGAAAATCAGGTGTTATAAACAAATATCCATGGTGAAAGAACTCTATGAATTGGAAGAAAGACTAATATCACTAATATTACCATTTTTGCAAATGTAAGAACTTGGGCAGCATTTTAGAAAACCACAATTGGCATTAACTGATGGACTAATCAATTAACCTATTGACATATATCGAATCCAAATTGCACTTCCTTGTGACATGAATGAATGTAATACAGTGTCTGTGGCAATTAAAATATGTTTAGCGTTTAAAAACATATTTCTTGTTGGGGGAATACGTGTTCATAAAGTCATGAAGGCATTGAAACAATTGCGTAAAACTTCGCTTTATAAAATATAGAATGTGAGAATAAATAGAGACTAGAAACAAATATTTGATCAAAAAAAGATGCATATACTTGTGAGGATGATACAAAAATAAATTATGATAATGATGGCTATGATGAAGATCTAGTCACAAAAAAACACTATTATATGGATTTAGTGATCCATATAGTATTTATGATCTTCGTAATAATCAAATAAACATTGCTCCTCGTGAAGGCTATAGCCCTTTGGGCATATTCAGAGATAGACAATCGAAAGATATGATATTTCTAACATTGTTTTACGGGAAAAAGAGATCAAATACTGTTACAAAAAACTTTACATATATACGATATTGCTCGATTGAAAGTTTTGCATCAATATCATGTTTTTTCATATCATATAACGAATTTGTTTTAAAAAATAATGTGAATTATATTCAGTCAAGTATTCTATTATATTTGGATTTGAATAGAAAACGACAGTCAATTTTCTTCGACTCAACAAAATTAGTCGAAAAGACCCATCCAGTTAATTTTCTTCAACTAGGAAAAATCCACAGAATGAAAAAACCATTCGACTTAGCTCAACTTAGAGAAGATCAGTCGAAATGATTCACTTAGTCGAACAAATTTGACTAGACCAATCAATCGAAACCTTTATCTACGCCAACCATAAAACTAAACAGTGCTCTCAAACCATACAATAATTAACCATTCCTCATAATTTCTACAAGGGGTATTAACATCCTTCAGTAATTCCACAAGATTGTAATCAGTACATTGAATGTAGACATGGTATCGAAATGAAAAATAATAAAAATCCTAGGCATTTAGTTTACAGATGCATGACATAATTTCATAAAATCCATAGGGCATTCAAATATTTCAACAAAAAATTCCATGCACCAACATCCTACAACCATACAACATTTCTCAGAGCTATGTATTCAATTCTAAAAGGAATATATTTAACTTCACAACTCACAGCTAAATGCATTCATTTACCATAAGGAAAATGGTCAAACTAAAGGCGAGACTTCAATTTTCCACCCAAACTTAGACTCAATGCAGCCATAATCACTTTCTGTAGCCACCCCTAAGACATATGCATGATCTAAGGGGAATTTTTTTCAAAAAGTTCAACTAGAGGCCATACTCATCTCAACGAGAATGGGAATCACTTATATCTTTAGGTGGTCTATTATCTTGGAAAGAAAAAAAAAATCAAATTACTGGGTGGTTTATCAACTGTGACAAGGACTTCTAACAATCATTTATCAACCCAACAACAAGCACCGAAGGTGGTCTTTTAGATCTCTCTTAGCAAGCACCATTTTGCATGTGGTTTTTCAACCCTTAACAAGAATTCTTAGTGGTTTCTCAACCAATTCTTGGCAAGCACTCATTCCTACCTCTTCAATATTTTCTTGAAATCCTCCTGGAAACAATTTCTCTTTTCAGGTGATTTCATTCCCTCATCTCATAGGCCTTTCCAACACTCCACATGCACTCCACCAAGAAGAGGTAAAACCCCTACATTGTTGTGTAATACTTTTACTTTTATTTTTCTCAGGGGTGTCTCTTCATGCTTCTCTTGGACTCTTCATGCTCCCCTTGGAAGTTTCCTCTAATTTTTCTTGATAGTTGGCCATAATTTAAACAAGGGTGTCAGTTGGATCCACACAGGCTTACTTTTCCTCTTCCCTCTTAGATCGTGGATATGTGGTCCCACTCTTTAGGTCACTACATAATAATATATTTAGTTATAATTTCAAATGTAATTACATTAAAAAAATCAGGGGGAAGTCCATCAAGGGTGTCACAACACCACCCCCTTAAATGTGAACATTATCCTCAGTGTTCTTATTAGCAAAGGAGAAAACAAAATTGAGTTTCAAAAAAAAAAAAAAAATGGGTACAACACCCTTATTTTCTCAGCCATTTTCTAGGTGGCTTCATCAGGCCCAAAGTTCTTTCATTGCACCTTGACTTATTCTATTGCTCGATTCCATAGCATGATTTTCCTCTGGTCTAGGATGAACAATGGATCTAGTTGGAACTCTCCCTCTTGTTCAATCTATATCATAGACCAGTCGATAATGTGATTAATATCATGAACATGTTTCTTAAGCAAATAAACACAAAAAACATTGTGTGGTTTCACTATGGGTGGCAAGACCAAATTGTGGGCTATTGGCCCCACTCTCTCCAAGATTTGAAATGGTCTACATATTTGGGTGCCAACTTGGCACATGAACCCACTTTCAATGAGCTTTCCTTTACTTTAACATAGAGATAAACATGCTCTCTATTGGTCTGCATAACTTTTTTGCCTATCCTTGGCTACCTTTAACCTTTTTTTTTTATCTTAATAATTTCCTGCTTCATTTCTTTTAACAAATTTGGTCTAATTATTACTCTATTTACTAGATCATTGCAAATAATAAGGGTGTTTCATTTCCTTCCATAAAGTGCCTCAAAGGGACTCATTCCTAATGACTCTTGATAGCCATTGTTGTATGGAAATTATACTAGTTTAAGATAGTCTTCGCACTTTCTTGGTTAATGCATCATATACATCCTCAACATGTCTTCTAATATTCTATCCACTCTCTTTATTTGAATATCTATATGAGGATGATAAGTAGTGCTAAAGGCTAGTTGGGTTCCAAAACCAACAAACAATGATTTCAAAAAAATTGAAGTGAACTTGGCATCTATGTCTGATATTATTTTTTTAGGTACTCCATGCAACCTAAAGATCTCTTTCATGAAGATCTGAGCTATATCAATTGATTTATAAGTAGACTTGATAACTATAAAGTGAGTTGTGTTTCTTAATGTATCCACTATCAACATACTGGCATCATGTTGTCTAGTTGTATCGAGAAAACTTGTAATGAAATTCATGGATATGACCTCCCATTTCCATTCTGGAATTGGAATTGGTTATAGCAATCCAATTGGATGCTTGCACTCTACCTTCACTTGTTTACATTCCAAACACTTTGCAAGGTACTCTGCAATGTCTTTCTTCATTCCTAGTAAAAAATATTCCTTCTTCAAGGTTTTCATCATCTTCTAATATCCAGGGTGACCTGAGTAAGGTATTCTATGGAATTCATCTGTGACAAGTTTCCTTAGATCATTTGCATCATGAACATATTTTATGTTCTTGAGCATTAGTATCCCATCATCAGTGAGCTAGTAACTTCTACTTACAGATCTATCTAGTTGTTCTTGCCAACACTTCTTCACATATTGGTATTGTTCATAATCAATCAAGCCTTCTTTAATTATTCCCTTGATGTCAAATGAACATGTGCTCAGGGTTTCTAGATGAACCTCTTGCAAACTTATATTGGGTGCATTTGCCACCTCATCATCTTTTCCTTTGATATGCTTAATTTCAAAATCAAATTCATTGATCAAATACAACCATTTGGATTTCCTAGCATTTAGTTTGGCCTGGTTAAACAAGTATTTAAGTCCACTATAATCTATTATCAACACAAATCTCCTTCCTAATAAGTAATGTATCCACATTTTTAAGTGTGAGCACAATGGTTTCTAGCTCCAAGTCATGAGTGATTTAATTCCTTTCATGTTTATTTAGCTTCCTCGATTCATAACATATTATCTGTCCTTCTTGTATCAAGACTCCACCAAATCCCTCCTTACAATCATTAGTAAAAACTACAAAATATTTTTCTGGTTCAACTATTCTTAATATAGGTGCACAAGTGAGTAGCTTCTCGAGTTCTTCAAAACTAGTTTCACATTCAAGAGTCCATTGAAAATTTGCCCATTTTATTTGTAAAGTAGTGATGCGATGTCCAATCTTTGAAAAACTTTGAATGAACCTTCGATAATAGCCATCCAACCCCATAAAGGATCTAACTTTTCTCACGTTCAGGGGTGTGGACCATTATGTTATTACTTTGATCTTCTTTGGGTCCACAATCACTCCTCCTTTTGAGATTACATGCCTAAATAGTGAACCTGAGTTTGAAATAATTCGCACTTGCTAAGTTTTACATATAATTTATACTCCCTTATAAGTTGTAGAAAAAATCTAAGGTGGTCTGCATGCTCTTCTTCATTCTTTTAATATACTAGGATGGCATCCACAAACACTAGTGCAAACTTGTCTAAGTATGTTCTGAGCACATTATTCATTAGGAACATAAATGTTGTTGGAGTGTTTGTAAGCCCAAATGGCACCACTACAAACTCATATTGACCATACCTTGTTCTGAATGCAGTTTTGTGAATGTATTCCTCTTTGATCCTGACTTGAAGGTATCCAATCCTTAAACCAATTTTTGAAAATATAACAACCCCTCTTTGTTGATCAAATATATCATCAATTATGGGCAGTGGATACTTTTTTTTCATTTTCACCTTATTCAATTGTCAGTAATCGATGCACAGATGCAACGTTCCATATTTCTTTTAAATAAAAACATCAGGGATCCCCACAATGAAACGTTGGGAGGATATACCCTTTCTCCATAAATTCCTTTAGCTACGATTTTAATTCCATGAGCTCAGACGTGCTCATGTGGTAAGTATCTCTTGTTTTTGGTGTTGTTCTTAGGATTAGCTCGATAGTGAAATCAATGTCTCCACTGGACAACTATTCTAGAAATTCATCTAGGAACACATATGTATATTGTTTAAATATTGTGTATTTCTCAAAGGGACATATGCCTTTTCGCTCTGTTATTTGGATGGCTTAAAGGGCAAAACCATTTCTATTGCAACATCTTACTTACATTGCTAAGATCATTCTAAGTGCAATTGGTCTCTTAATACCCTGCAACATTATTGATTCACCTTCATCAATGATGCATTCTATTTCCTTTTCATAATAATCCACCTTGGCCCTATGGGCTTCTAGTCAATCCATACCAATCAACACATCATTTAATCCTAATGGTAGTAAATTTAGTTTGACTACAATGGTGATGCCTCGAATTTCTACAAGGAAATACTCAACCATATATGTTATATGTCTCTTTGTCCCAATGGCTAGTTGAACAAGCCATGATTCTTCATGTGTTTTGTTTAACAATTCAATCTCTCTAAAAATTTAGGGCTAATATAGTTGAAATTATATCTTGGGTCAATTAAAATTTAGACTGATAAGTTGTTTCCCATACCTACCATTTGAATGATCACTTCTTGCCGATCTACTTGCCTATTATCCAATGCAACAAAAATATTGGGCATGCAATGGGCCATATCATTCACATTTTTTGCCTCTTGTACATTGTATAATTTCGTGCTAGTCTTCTACAATTGAGGGTAATTTCTCCGTTAGAGGTTCTCTCCATATTCCCAGAATTGAAAGGTTCCTTTCCCAGACCCTTAAACCTTTTCATTTACTTATTTTTGAAGTTCATTTATGTTGATTGAGTGATTTTGATAAAAAATTGTTCTTAGTGGAAGTATTAAACTTTCCAACCTTTCTACCTTGTTTATATCTTGGGGTCCTTTGTCCCTTTCCTTTATCTTTCTTCTTCCAGTCATTCCAAACATCAATCTTATGCCTAAAATGTTCATAGTAATGCTTGGTATTCAGAATAAACTCCTCTAGGGTCTTGTGTTCATCAAATTATATTATATCCTGATATACATGTGGTAGACTGCTAATTTACCTTTGGATCTTAGTCTTATCATCCTTGATATAGGGTACATAGCTTAGTAGTTCCATTTGCCCAATTTTGTGTTGATAGAATTCCTTGGCCGTGTTGTCATAATATTTCCCAGATAGGTATTTTGATCAAAAATATTTTTCAAACTTCCACCATGTTAGCTCCTTCTCTCTGATACCTTTGATGTTCTTGAAATCCTCCCACCATATATCAATCTTTCCTTTTAAAATGAAGACAACCACCCTAACCTTCATGTTCTCTGAATAATCCTACAATCTGAAGTACTTCTTTATTCCCAAGGGCTAGTCCTTTGTATCTTATTCTTTCTTGACTTCTCCATCAAAGGTCATAGGTTTTCGTTTCTTGAAATATTCTTGCATCGGAGTTTTTCTACTCTTCCTTTGATTACGATGCCTCTTAGCTACATTGTTTGATGATCTACTAGGGGTGCTTGATTCTCTTTCCAGAGCGTTGAGTAGGATTTTTTCTCCTTCTGCATGTCTTTCCCTCTTTCTTGATTGGCTACCTTATGCTCTCTTATTATCTAAATTATACCTTTGGATCTTTGATGTATTATCCTTAGTCTTGCTCATGTCCTGATGGTTGGTGCCAATGTCCCATTATCTTTTCCTTTGTAGGTTTAATAGGATTTTTATTAATATGGAAGTCACTTTTGCTTGTTCTCTGACAGTCTTTTCATTATCTGTCTTGCAACTTTTTATTTCATCTCGTAGACTTATAAGTGTGTTCATTAGTTCATTAGTGTTCTCTTTTTTCATTTTCCCAACTGAATCTTCTTCGGGACCTTGTTGGAATTTGTTTACACCATAATATTCAAATATGTTTCTTATTCTTTCTCTTTCTTTCTTTACCTCTATGTATGTCTACATGCTTTTACACACACAAAGATGTTATCCAACCAAAAAGAAAATGAAATTAACACATGTACTCACCACCTTGGTCTATATTAATCTAAAACATCAAATCTTAGTTAGCACATAGATAATATGCAATCAATAATCCTATAAAGCCACACAACACATTACTTTTTATTTTTAATATCATCACACATCTCTCACCAAAAAGGAAATCTAGAAAAATGAGCATATCAAACATATCAAGCATTCATATAGTGTGTGCAAGTGAGCCTCTTCAAGTCTAGTGCTTGAACTAGGCACTCTCATACCACTCTGTAATACACCCCCTTACCACTCATAGCCCATACTAAAGGTATAAGGAGGTAGTTACTAGGATGACCTGACCTCCATAGTCCTGTCATGGAAATGGGGTCACAAAAATTCTCATTTTCCACTACCTTAAAACTAGTACAAATTATGTTCTCGTGTTCGTATCATTGAGAGCTTTCTATTGATATAAAAAATTTCCCGATCCAACATATGGATCAAAAGATATGGCCATTTAAATTTAGGGTTATTAAAACTTCCACATCAATAGTGGCCCCACATGTCACCCACATGGAATCTTATATCACACCTATGTGGCTACTCTGCTATCATGGATGGATCCATATGGAACAAACACACTTATGTGCAATCAATAGTTGGCTCATATCGCCGAAACAAAAAGCGTGACAATGGTCGAAGCATCAACCCCAACATGGCCAACAAGCTAACGGGCCTAACCAAAGTACCGATCTGACCTGCTCTGAGGCCTAACCAAACTACTAGCTTGACCAACCTGACCCTGACTAGTGGGTCCCACTCGATTGGTTGGCATGTTCGTGACCAAACTACTAGCCTAGCTAGCTCCCAGGCCGACTGACTAACCTGACCCCCAACTTGGTAGGTCCCACAAGTGATTATCAACCTTCTTGCAAGGTTTTTTACTTAGAAAAAATTGTTGGGCTTCCTGAGATGCCTTTGTGGCCTAGGTTCCAATTAGGGGTCTAAGCCGTTGCAAATTATTCATTCCACACAATAAGGCGTTGGGGATCCACATACTCCCTCGACGTAATAATAACTTCACACACACACACACACACATATATATATTCCCCTTAGTGGGCCCACATTCTATCCAATGGTGGTGATAGGTACGACCTTTCAACAGTTAAGATCGAAAACATGGACACCCCCCCCCCCCCTTTCTGTTAGAAAATGTAGCTTTGATCAATAATTTTATTGGAAAATTATTAGAGAGCGGAATTAAATTTTATGTTGATCAAGTCAAATTCTAAAATATCATGTTAGCTCCATGATAAGAAGTGGATTTTCAAGGTTCATGAGCCTTCACATCAACCACTATAAATATAGACACATTAGAGGTCATTTGGCATCAAATTATCACATCAAAACTCATTTTTTCTATATTCACTAAAAAAAATGGTATTAGAGCTTAGGTTTGAAGTAGGAGGCATTAAGTTCACTCTCTTTTCTTTTGAATCCAAGTCTGGTGCATTCTTGTAGGTTTTGGACATAATCTATTTTACTAACTCTAATGGTTGAATGAGGTTCTAGGCATATCAAGAAACATTACCTCTGTAAAGAATACCATGAGCCGAATCAGATTAATGTATAGTGGTTTGATCAAATCTCTACAATTCTAAGGCTCCCACTCTTATAATTTACTGTGGATTCATTTGTCATGATCTTAATTAGTGATAATTTATTGTGATACCAACTCACTATAAATGTAATGGCATGATCTCACTCTCAATCTTGTATCTGTCGCTTTGTGACAAGCTTACAACATCACTATGTGTGAACAATAACCTTGATATAAAGACCAGAATCTTGACATTAATTTGAGGCTCGATCTTTGTACACCATAGCTCAATGGCTTGCATATGCTTTGTGGCATGACGAGATTCACATGATGGCTCTCCTTTATAAAATAGCCTTGTAACAACAACATATTTATGTCACTATGGTTCGGGCATGACTCCTGCAAGTCACTCTCTATTATAGTTCATGATTTTGTGATCCTGCATGGCTCTGTTGCTCTTTCTATACATGTAACAATGGTTTGTTAGTTCAATACAAGTGGATCACATCATACAATGGATCACATGATTACAGGGGCCTCACTCATTGGTATGGTGACTCACTACAAATGAAACTAACATCAATTATTTCTATGATGACTCCTATATATAATCCCGTGGGCACTGAGGTCACTCATATTCTTTACTGATATTTGTATTGGAAGCTCGTTAATGGTACTTGTGGCTCACATATGACAAAATTATGGATCATTTAATTGACTCACATTTCATACAAGTCCATGGCTCGCTTAAGCATCTCGCTTTGGTATTTTTGAATAACCATCCTTATGAGTAACTTGTTAATTCACCTCTTTCTGTAGCTAGTTACATGTAGATTTAATTGATTGTGATCTTGCTAGCATAATCTCAATATATGGCATCTTCATTAGTCTTACTACGGTCTGAGTGGCAATGATACAATGGCATTGGGTTATCTAATATATAGTGGCATAATATCATATGGTAGTGAAAAAGACCCTTGTATATGATGACCCTAACTCTACAGTCAATATCCATTGGACAACAACCTTGAAGTTAACCTTAACAATGGTTTGTAGATAGAAAAATCCACATTTCTAAGTTGCTCAGTGGCTCGGTCTCCAACAATGGCTCGATGATAAACTCTATAGCACGTTATATACACTCTATATTTGAATACTTGCACAAACATATATAGAGGTTCTCTCATGCTTGATACAACTTCCATCAAGGAGTAATTAAGGCATCGATCTAGTAGTTGAATGCACATGCTTTAGCTATGCATAACAAAGTCCGAAGAGTGGAATTTGCATTTCTAGCAAAGGATACCATACAAAGTAGTGATTTATTGTGACAAGCTTTGTACATTGGTTCTCTAAACTCGTCTCAATAATGGAAATGACAGTAATATAGAAAGATGACTACAATGTCTTGATTTGTGATATCAAGACTTTAAGAAGATTATCCTTTGGAAGCATGTTTTACTATGACATAAACCTATGAAAATAAGTGAAGGACTAAATTAAGTTCAAATGATTCTTTGAAGAAGCTTCCCATAATTACAGAAGTTAAAGGCACATAATGAAGGTTGTCATAAATTGTGGAAGCAAAATGAGAAAAATGAGAGAAAAAAGTAAAGCAAGATTCATGCTTGATGATGACTCCTTGATAATGATGAGCATGATGGAAAGAGGGGGTTGTAAGGACCGTCATAAATATAATATTAAATATTCTAGCTGATAATTTCATTCCAAGAACACAGTGATGATTGAAATCTGAAGCAGAGCCTTGTTCCAATATGAATATAGAACATGCAAAGGAATGTTAACTTCAGAGGGAGCAAGTAGCAAAATTTGACATGATGCCTTAACTAGAGGCTATTATAATGTGGTAAATCTGATAATGATCTACTCAAGGTATGACTTGGCTCCCTAGTAGGACATATTTTATAAGCATGTGAAGAGGTTGAATATATTGCATCCAGTTCATCATGTCAAGAAGCGGTTTGGTTTCGAAAGATGTTCTCAGGATTGTTTGGACATGAGGTAGATTCAATTGTTTTATATTATGACAATCAAAGTTGAGTGAGCTTCTTAGAGAACCCTATGTTTCATGAAAGATCAAAACATATTAAGATCAATTACCATTACATTCATAATGTTGTTAAGAGATAAACTATAAGTATTGAGTATGTTCCTTCTGATGAACAATTTGTTGATGTGCTAACTAAGCCATTATCACGAATAAAGTTTTCATATTTTAGAGAAAAGCTTGGAGTATCTGAGAATCCCTCTCTAAGGGAGAGGGAATAATAACTATATTGCATCATGAGAATGACAATATTCCTTACCATAAGACCTAAGAGGAGATTGATGGTGTATTGTTTTTATCTCTTCTTGTGAGGAGATTTATGGTGTACTATTTTCATCTCTCCCTAAGAGGATATTGATGGTGTATTGTTTTCATCTCTCCCTGTGAGGAGATTGATGGTGTATTGTTTTCATCTCTCCCTGAGAGGAGATTTATGGTGTACAAAATTCATCTCTCCCTATGAATATATTGATGGTGTATTGTTTTCATCCCTCCCTAAGAGGAGATTGCTTGTGTATTACTTTCATTTCTCCCTAAGAGGAGATTGATGGTGTACAAATTTTATCTCTCATTGTGATGAGATTGATGGTGTACTATTTTCATCTCTCCCTAAGATGAGATTGATAGTGTATTTTTTTCATCTCTCCATGAGAGGAGATTGATGGTGTATTGTTTTAATCTCTCCATAAGAGGAGATTTATGATATGATCCCTTCCTTGGTTGATGAATGATGAGTCATCTCTATGAAAGAAATTGGACTATATACTTTTTCTTATGATGAGTTTGATTTCTCCCTTAATATTTGATGGGACCTATGACTTGGTCGAGGAGATTGATATTCGATAGCACCTATGACTTGGTCTAGGAGATGGTTCGTGAGAGAGAGATTGAAAAGTACCTCCCTAGCTAAGAAGGAGTGTTGAAAAATGTAGCTTCATTCGATACTTTTATTGGAAAATTATTGGGGACAAAATTAAATTTTATGTTGGTCATTTCGGCTTCTAAAAGATCATGTCGGCTCCATGACCAAAAGATGATTTTTCAAGGGTCATGATCTTTCACATCAACCCCTACAAATAGAGCCACATTGGAAATTATTTGGCATCAAATTATCACATCAAAACTCATTTGTTCTACATTCACTGAAAAACAACACCTTTGTGGTTATAACCCCCCACTCCACATTTACCCACTTTTACAAGCTCTACAGGGTAAACATGAGTTGATTGCTACTATGACATGACCCAGCCTCCAAGTTCTAGTGATGGAAGTAGGTCCTAGAAACCAACAACTTACTAGCATCCCTTAGGGACTACAATAACTTAGGAGCCTGACAACCACCCCAGGTGATCAATCCCTAAGCTGAAACACTTTTCCACTAACTTAACACCCAACCACACCCTTGACACTCTTTTCATGTAGTTATGAAGCTATAACCGCACCCATAGGCATGTCTAGCAATGGTTATGACCCAAAATCCCCTATTCTATGCATGCGATCACGAGATCTATGTCGCTTTTTCAATCTAGCCTCTAGACCAATGCCCAAAATTGCTTGTAACTTTCTAGAATCATGGAAATTGTGATAATGATCCTAAACAATCAATACTTGAGTAAGCTATTGACCATAAAATGCCTAGTACATGATATACATTTTGTCAAACATATGGTAAACATGAAAGCTAGAGGTCATTAATGCATATCTTATCATAAAATTATGAACCTCATCTGAGAATCATCAAGAAGGCTCAATTCCCTCTCAAACTAGCTGAAACAACACTTGTTATCCCATGCATTCATCAACCATTCATTAAACTATTAAATCATGAAAAAGAGCCATATCTAGAGCACATCATAGAACCATGCTTATAACTAGCATATAACCCGCAAAGAAGCCATGAAAAATTAGCCATAAAATCCAAATAATAACAAGTACATGTTAATTACATTAGAATAATATCTCATATTAACTTATGAAAAATCCAACCAAGTTAGGGACTTCCATGTACCACCCGACCATATATTGGGCTGAACAAATTCTTTCTTTCAGCGAATCACCCTCATGCCATATTCCAAGAATGAATATGGGATATCAGGGGATAAACCAAGAAATAATCAACCAGAGACTCAAAATGTTAAACCATCTCCACTCTTCAGATACCATGATCTCGCCTAAACTGGTCCCGAGATCACAAAACAAAATCGAGTTTTGATGTCTCAAAATTTCTTCACCATATCTTGAGGAACTTTCTAGTCCCCACGCACCTATCGAGGGCTTCCCAGAGAAAACCATCTCCACCCTCAACCCTTGGTATTTTCCCGAGACCACCTCACCCAGTTCCAAAACCTTCCATAAATACAAAGCTCAACCAAGAATGAATCTCATCAGACCATGGCTATCCAGAAAATGGCAAGGCAAGGTTGAAACCACTGTCAAAATAGGAAAAACCCATGCTAATGATATCAAATGAAAAAATAAATAAATGCATGTACCATATGCATTCACATCCCAACAAGGAAATCACACATGCAACCTATTACCTGCAAAATATTCCTATTGAAGTTGTTGATCCAACCTTCCCTTTGTGCTCCCTTGATTTAATTTTCTTGTCATTTTCTTCCTTCTCCAATTCCAAGTGAATGCTAAAATGCTCCAATAATACTCTAAGTGTGGAAGAATGTATTAGATATAGAATGAAATGATAAATCCAAAATTGAACTGACAAAAGATATGAATTGTTTCTCTTATGCCTTTTTATTGTTGGTGTTTCCTTTTTCTTCATTTTACTTCATTTTTCCTCTAATTTCGCTTGCATGGAAATTTGTGTCTCTTCATCTCACTTTTCTCCTATTTTCCTTTATTTTCATAATTAAATGCCAATTATTTCCTCTTTCCTTTTCCAATTTCCATAGTCATTAATAAACCACAAGTGATTCCCGCTATAGTGTTTTCCCAACATTCAACTTGGAATATGTGTTTCGTGACCTTGGTCTTATTTTGCCTTTATTATCCTTTATTACATGAAGCTTTAACCCGGGCCATTACAAACCCATCCCCTTTGGGGGAACACCGTCCTTGATGTTTTATGACACCTATGGCCATGAAACCGCTGAAAACAAAACATATTTCCTATGGAGCTTTATAACATAGCTTGATGCAGTATTTACAATGACATCCTGTTGAAAAGAAAAACAAACATATCGCTTATTGGAGCTTTATAACACAACTCGTTGTAGTATCTACAAAAATAAACATAAATATGTATATACCAAAAAATCATTTTCTTAATAAATGTGGGATGGGGTGGTTACAGGGTTGTATCAAAGAGAGGTTGTAGCACTGGACCTTGGGGTAAAAGAAAATTATTATGCTTTCATGTCTATATGTCTATCATGCACACATGTTGGTTATTTATTTATATGGTTATGATATCCATGTATAAGTTAGTATGATTTTTATGTTGTATCATGCTAATCTGGATTGGTCTATGCAGATGTAATAGCCTCCCCGGAGAAACTTTGAGATATGATTTGATTATGTCTTATATTTGGTTTATATAACATGGTATGGTTGTAGGAAATAGAAGGCCAAGAGATGAAGAGAATAATGGTGGATTATATTTCACATGACTCTTCGTACATGTCAGAAGAGACATTAATAGGATGGGAGAGATCATTTGAGCAGCAGAGGGAGAGAGATATTCTACTGGTTTGGTAGATACATTGAGAAGTTTGAAGGAAAAAAATCATGAGTTTCAAGGCAAACAATGAGTAGTTGATTTACACACATGAAAGGATTTCTAGAGATTAAGAAAAGCAAGCCAAGGTTAATGCAGTGATTCTTCAGAGCCTTTCATATTTGCAAAAGCAGGGACAACTAGGGATCAGTCATGGATAGGAAGAAAATACTAATGGTGTAGATGGAAGCAGGTATCAGAAAGGGTACATGATGGATAGAGATGATATAGTGAGAGGTGGAAAATCATTGGATACACCTGAGAGGAGGGCTAGCACTCATGGAGTTTATTCTAGCTCCGGTTTTGAGAAACATCATCATTATCTCCGCCAACATCGTTATTGGAGGAGTGAGAGGGGACACTTGCCATAAGATATCAGGAAATCCAAGCCTCCTACTTTTGATGGAGAAATGAAGAAATCAGAAGATGCAAAAGCATGGCTACTTGGAATGAAGAAATTATTCAGGTTGAATGATTATTGAGAGAACATGAAAGCCAAGATAACTACCTTCAGTCTCAAGGGAAAAGAAAATATTTGTTGGGAATATGTTAAGCATGTAAGAGGCATTAGGGAAGAGGATATGATTTGGGATGAGTTTGAAAGAATCTTTAGAAAAAAGTAGTTTTTTGAGAGGTATTATGAGGAGAAGGCCAAGGACTTTTACGAGCTCATGATAGGTTCTATGATAGATGAAGAGTACATGACCAAATTTTTGGAGCTATTGAGATATTTGCCTTATCTCAAGGATGAGAAATCAACTATCCAAAGGTTCAAAAATGGTTTTCCAATAGCATTCAAAGACCTGATTCAGTTAGATGAGAAAAAGTCATTGGAGGAAGCCATTAGAAAGCTTAATTATTTCTATGAGCAATCAAAGTGTAAACTTAAGTTCAAGCGTGATTATAGAGGTAATGATAAAAATAAAGGAAAATTCCTTAAGAAGAAAGGAATATCTCAAGATGCAGGTGGCAAGGAAAATGTGGGACCTCATAAGATGTTCAACGCAGCTAAGAGAGGACATCGGTCTCAGCTTGAGGAGCAGTAGAGTAAAGGTGATGGCATGAAACCTTTGAGGTGTTGGACCTATGGTTGAGAACATCACAACAAATATTACCCATCGCATCATGGTGGTATTCCTCATATTTACAGTGCTCAAGAGGCACGAATAGTTGAATTTTTAGGCCAAAGTATTCCATAGATTTATGTAGCAATGGATAATAGGCAGAAAAATCAGAAGATATCCATTATTTATATAAAAGTTAACTTTTGTTAACAAGTTATTTCTATTTTGATTGATCGAATTATAGCTATATTAATCATGACATGGCGAATCATTGTCGGTTGAATAAATAAGACCATGTGGAATCTTGGTTGGTGCAGTTTTCTACAGGGACCAAGAGAAGAGTTCATCACTGGGTGAGATCTTGTGCATTGGATATTAATGGCATGCCTACAACAACACACTTAAATGTGCTTCCTTTGGGTTCATATAGAATTCTTTTGAGAATGGATTGGTTCTTCATTCATAGGACCAAGGTAGATTTTTATGAGAAGGCCATTGAGTTCTTGTATGATGATGGAGAAAAGATAATCTTGTAGGGAAAGAAAAAGCCTACATTAGTGAGAATGGTTACAGCTATGCAAGCTAAGTGCAACCACAGGAAATGATGTATATTATTTGTAGTACATGTTTCTAGTGACGAAGGGAATGAATATGAGGATGATGAAGTCCTAAGGAAGTATCTTGTCTTGCATAAGTTTCAAGATGTTTTTCCTGCAGAGTTTCGAGAGTTGTCACATCATAGGGAGGTGGATTTCTCTATTGAGTTGATGTTAGGACCAACACCAGCATCTAAGGAACCTTACAAGATGATCCTGCCGAGTTGGTGGAGCTGAATTTGCAGCTTAAAGTGATTCATGATAAGGGATACATAAGACCAAGTGTGCCGCCTTGGGGTGCACCAATGTTTTTTGTAAGGAAGAAAGATGGTACTCACATACCGTGCATTGATAACAGGAAGTTGAACAAGGTGACTATCAAGAAATGGTATCCATTGTCACAAATTGATTATATGTTTGATCAGCTAAAGGGAACAAGAATGTTTTTGAAGATTGATCTGATATCAGGATATCTTCAGGTGCACATTAAAGAAGAGGACATCTACAAGACTGCATTCCATACAAGATATGTGCATTATGAGTTTTTGGTGGTTCCTTTTGGTCTTACCAATGCTCCAACCACCTTCATGTGTTTAATGAATGATGTGTTTCTCCCTTATCTAGATAATTTTGTGATAGTATTTGTTGATGACATATTAGTATATTCAAATAATGAGGAGCATATAGAGAACTTGACAATAGTATTGACCTTTTTGAGGGGGCATAATTTATATGTCAAGCTCAACAACTACAAGTTCTTTTAGGCTCATATTGATTACTTGGGACATGTTTCCAAGGAAGGGGTCACAGTGGATCCAGAAAATATTAAACCTATCATGGAGTGGCCAGCTCCAAGGAATGTTGAGGAGGTCAGATCATTCATGGGATTAGTAGGTTATTACAAGAGGTTCATTAGGAACTTCTCTAAGATTGGCTATCCTATTAAATATTTGCAGAGGAAATGGAAGAAGTTTGAATGGACTAAGGAGTGTACAGCTAGTTTTGAGCAATTGAAGTATTTGCTTACAAATGCTCTGGTTCTAAAGATTGCAAATCTTGATAAAGATTTTGTGGTTTTTATAGATGCTTGCAAGGAAGAAATTGGTGGAGTCCTGATGCAGGAAGGGCAGGTGGTTTGCTATGAATCAAGGTAGTTGAATGAGCACGAGTAGAACTATGTGACTCATGCTATTGAGTTGGAAACTATCATTCATGTGTTGAATATGTGGAGAAATTACCTCCTTGGCAAGAGGTTCGTCTTGGTGAGTGATCATAGTGGATAGAGGTACTTTTTTTACTAACCCAATCTAAATGTAAGGAAAGCTAGGTGGTTGGCTACCCTTAGTGTGTTTGATTTCTAGATTAGGTACATTAAGAGAAAGGAAAACAAGGTTGTAGATGCTCTCATTAGGAGAGTGCAGATAAATTATATTTCAGTTGTGAGCTTTTATGGGACAGATTTATAGGAGTCAATCTTGCATGCAGGGAATCAGGATCAGAAGTACCAGCAACTGAAGCATAGATTGAAATAGAAGGGTGAAGGTGATATGGATGAGGAGTATCACCTCATAGTAGTTGGCTTGGTCATATTCAAGAGCAGGATTTATGTGCCAGATAGTAGCGAGTTGAAAAATCTTATGTATTCCATAAGACTTTGACAACTATCAAGAAGATCTACTATAGGTCGAACTTGGATAAAGAGGTGGTTGAGTTTATTGCCAATTGTTTGGATTGTTAGCATATGAAAGATAAATGAAAGCACCCATTTGATTTGTTGGAACCTATTCTGATTCGAGAATGGAAATTGGAGGTCATTTCCATGGATTTCATTACAGGATTTATGACGACATCAAGGAAACATGATTCTATCATGGTTGTCGTTGATAGGTTGAGCAAGGTAGCTCACTTCATTGCAATAAAGTATACTAATTTAGCTAGTGAGGTAGCTCAGATCTTCATTGGGGAGATAGTGAGGTTGCATGGAGTTCCCAAGAAGATTATATTATATAGAGATGCCAAGTTTACTTCTAGGTTTTGGACGGAATTGTTTGTAATCTTGGGGACAGAGTTAGCTTTCAGTACATTATATCATACGCAGATGTATGGACAGATAGAGAGGGTTAACATGATCCTTGAGGATATGTTGAGGATGTATGTCATGCATCAAGAGAGGAAGTGCGAGGAGTATCTTCCACTGGTGGAGTTTGTGTATAGTAATGGGTATCAGGAATCCTAGAAGATGAGCTCGTTTGAGGCTCTCTATGGTTGGAGTTATAATACTCCTATCAGCTGGAGTGAACCAGTGAACATGGTACTAATTGGACAATATATGTTGGTTGAGATGGAGCAAGAGATGCATGTCATTAAAATGAATTTGAAGGCAACACAGGGTAGGCAGAAGAATTATGCAAATCAACATAGAGCATCCAAGGAGTTTCAGGTTGGGGAGCATTTTTACTTGTGCATCAAGCCCAAGAAGATCTCCTTGAGGATTGGGTCATGTGCCAAGTTGGCACCTCGGTATTGTGGGCCTTTTCAGATCCTTGAGAGGATTGGACCTGTGGCATACAAACTTGCACTACCGCCAACAGTGAAAGTTCATGATGTTTTCCATGTTTCATTTCTTAAAATATATTTGCAGGATGTTGATCATGTGATTGATTGATTTTTTATGCAGGTGGAACCAGAGGGAGAGTTCCATCTAAAACCATAATGCATATTGGAGTGGAAATAAACTCATGCTACAGAACTTAGCAATAGAGCAGGTTAAAGTGCAATGGAAGCACTTTAGGTCCGATGAAGCTACATGGGAAATGGTTGATCAGGTGCGAGCATTATATCCTTATTTATTTGTTGGTTGAAGAAAATGATTTTTTGGCGTGTGTGTGTGTGTGATTCTAAATATTGCTTTGATTTGTCTTTATAAAGCTCAAATAAGTGATATCTTTGTCATGTTTGTCATGTTTTTCAACAGTTTTCATTGTAAATACTGCATCGATCTATGTTTATAAAGACCCATAAGCAATATGTTTTTCTAGTCATAAGTTTCATAGAACACCAATGACGGTGTTCCCCCATGGGGGATGGCTTTGTAACAACCCTGGGTTGATTTTCCATATAAATAAAATAAAACCAAAGTCACGGGACATGTATTCCAAGCTGAATGGAGGAAAAAAAAAACTATAGTGGGCATCACTTGTGGTTAATTAATGGCTATGGAAATGGAAAATGCAAAGAGACAATAAATATAAATTTAATATGAGAAATAAAGGAAAATAGGATAAAATTAATATGAAGAGACACAAATATGCATGCAAAGGAAATTAGAGAGAAAATGAAGGAAAATGAATGAAAAGGGAAAAATGAAAGGAAGAGACTAGACACAAATGATAAAAAGGCATTAGGGAAACAATTGACAGCTTTTGTTAGTTCTATCTTTTGATCACCTTCATAAATTGAGCTTTAAGAGAAGAGAGAGGAAGCACTTAGATACAAGTACGAAAGTAAGCAAAGGAAAGAAAAGGAGCACAAGGAAAGGTTGGAAGAGAAACTACAATAGGATGGCATCACAGGTAATAGGCTCATGTGTGATTTCATTGCTGAGATTTGGACGCATGGCAAATGCATTTTGTTTTTTGGTTATTATGTTGTCATTGGCATGGGATTTTCCTAGATTGATAGTGGTTTTCAGCCTTGTCTTACCATTTCTTAGATAGCCATGGTGTTGTGGGTTCAATGTTTTGGTTTAAGCTTTGGAAGGCCAGTAGACTTTGGATCTTGGTGAAGTGACCTCAGGAGCATTCCCAAGGGTCAACGGTGGATATGGGCTTTCTCTTAGAACTCTTGAAGAAAGGGTGGAGACATAAAAACTCCTCTGGGTATGGTAAAGCAAGTTGGAGGTATCCAAGCTTGTTTGGTGTTAGTTTTTTGTGGACCAGTTTAAGTGAAATCATTGTGGTCGAGAGTTGAGATGTTTTGGCCTTTAGAAGCGTTGGTTGGTTCTATTTTAATTTATCCCATGATATCCCACATTCATGCTTGGAATATGGCACAGGGGTGATTGGTTGAAATATATATTTGGTTCAGCCCAATATATGGTCAGGTGGTATGTGGAAGTCCTTGACTTGGTTGGTATTTTCATATGTTAATATGAATTATTTTCTTATTGTGGTCAATGAGCACATGTATTGGTTATTTTGTTGATTTTATGACTGGTTTTTCATGGATTCATTTTGTTTATATGTTGGTTATAAGCCTAGTTAAATTATGTGCTCTTGTTATGGATCCTATTCATGATTTGACAAGTTATTGAATGATTAATTGAATGCATGCACTAACTGTTGAGAAATCTATAAGGTAGTAGTTAGGATCATTTCTCTTTCTATTATAATTGTTTGTGATTTCTTTTTAATTTTTCTTACTTATTATCTTTTTCTCCTATTATTATGTTCATTCTTCTCATCAAAAAACTACCAAAACAAGAAGAAGAACAATACACAAGAACATAGAATATAGGTTGCAAGCTAGGGCCAAAACCTCTCCACTTGACAGAAAACCTGTAAATCTCTTCTCTTCTTATAGATTCTTCAATTGATGAATTCCAAGACCTCTAAACCAATACTAACACCCTTACAAGACCAATTCCTTCCTTCTTGATGTTGTACTTTCTTTTTCCAATTCAAACCCAGTCAAACCTCTTCTAGCAACCCAACTTCGACTCCCAACAACAAAATTTCGGCCTCTACTGTAGGTCTGAAATTTTCGGCCCTCCTAGTAGTAGTTGCTTCCACATGTGTGAGCTTATTTCAGCCTTCCAAGACTTCTTCAGACCTTTGTTTGACTTTCTTTCTCTTCTAGGGCTTGAGCATGACCTAATGAGCCCTCCTTTGATCTTATTTCTACATTGTTTTCCAAGTTAGATCCTATAGTAGCAAAACCTTAACTCGACAACAGAAACCCTAGCTTCCTTATTTCGTAGTATTAGGAGAGAGAAAGAAATTATCCCAAACACTTGATCTTCTTCCTCCTTCTTCCTTCACTAGCCTCTTTCTTCTTCTTCTTCACTCACTAGATGAGAGAATGAATTGTGTCTCTAGTAAGTCGAGTTACCTCCTATATATAAGCTTCCAAGGTGGATGAAGTTCCCCATATTAGGCTGACTTCTAAGCTGGTAGGCTGACTTAGTCTTGGAGGGTTTATTGGCACTTTAAAATACAAGAATAATTCTTTTTTCAAGTTAAAATGTGCCCAAAGGGGTTTTCAACTTCTTGACCTAGGAAAAACCCTAGAAGCACTCAATGGGTGCTTGACCTTGTTGGGTTTTGTTATATTCTTTCCGCGACTAGCCGACATAGTTAACCAAGGGATTAGAAGGGGGGAAGAGCCCCCTCTTCATTGCGTCGATTGCGTAGGGGGGGTCACATGGGGATTGAGGGGTGCAGGTAACCCCACTCTATGGGGTCCAAGGTAGCACCAAGGAAAATTTTTTTTTTGGACCCTATATTAAGTTGGGCAGTCCTACCTATGGTTTTGTGCATGATTTTTTGCACATGGTTTTGGACGCGATGGTTTTCGGTCCATGGTATTGGATAATTCGGTATGTATAAATATGTATTGTAACATTGAAAGGAACATAATGAAAAATCAAGCTGGTAGTCTCGGTTTTGGGATCCAGGGGAAAATATTTGTGTATATGTGTTTTATGTGTTATGCTCTCGCATTGTTTATTTTCTATGTTTTAGAATTCGTATGCAGGTAATTTCTATACAGGGTTAAAACCTACATTTGCTATCAAAGTTATTTTGGCTTCAAGGGGATGCCTTTGTTGCTTCAAGCCGTGGTAGACCCTGTTCAGTGGGAGATCTACGAGATCAATTTTGGTGGTGAAAGAATATGGCAAGCAGTGGAAAGACAGAGATCGAGAAATTTAATGGTCAGAGTTTTGAGTTGTGGAAACTCAAGATGGAGGATATGTTGGTGGATAAAGATCAGCGGACCGCAATAGATCTAGGTACTAAACCAACGGGAGTGTCTGATGAAGAATGGAAGAAGTTAGATCAAAAGGCAAAGAGCACAATATGATTGTGTGTCTCAGATTCAGTATTGCTGAATGTATTAAGGGAAGCTACAACTAAGGCTTTGTGGGACGAGTTAGGGACTTTGTACCAATCTAAGTCTCTGGTGAATAAATTGTTCCTACAGAAAAAGTTGTATAACCTGAGGATGAAAGATGGAGACTCGGTGACATAACATCTAAACACATTTAATATTGTAGTAAGTCAGTTCTTAACTGTTGATATTAAAATTTCAGATGAAGATAAGTGCATCAGTTTGTTGTGTCCTCTACCAGATTCGTGGTATAGTCTGGTTATTGCAATAGGTAGCAATACAACTACCTTGCAGTTTGATGAAATAGTCTCATCCTTGCTGACGGAGAAAATGAGACGAAAAAATATGGCGAGCCAGAATGGTGATGCCTTGTCTGTACGAGGACAGTCCCGGAATAGAAACAAAAATAAGTTATCGAGTGGGAGATCTAAATCTAGAGGGAGATCTAAATCTCCAGGAAAACCTATAAAGGTGGTGTGCTGGAAATGCAGAAAGGAAGGGCACTGCAAAAGGGACTGTAAATCTAAAGCTCTTGATAAAGGAAAGGGATCTGATGATGCTCCTCCTGCAGAGGTGAAAACCACCTCAGATGAAGGTGGGGATGTGTACTTGGCTTCTTCAAGTACACATGTAGATCATGAGGCATGGTTGATTGACTCAGGTGCATTCTTTCACTTCACCCCATAGAGAGTGGTTATGTGAGTATGATAAATATGATGGTGGTGATGTCTTCTTGGGGGATGACAGGAAGGCTAGAGTTGTTGGTCGCGGAAAAGTAAAGTTGAAGTTGCAAGGTAGAAGGGTTAGAACACTTCCGAGTGTTCTGCATATTCCTGCATTAGCCAGAAATCTTATTTCCGTAAGCAAGCTGGATGATGCAGGTGTAAAAATAATGTTCGAGAAGGATACCTGGAAAATGGTTAAGGGAGCATTGGTATTGATGTGGGGAGTTTGGATTTGAGCTTTGTACAAGCTGCAAGGTAGCACTATTATTGATGGGTGCAAAAGTTTTGTGGTTTTTGAAAGTGGAGCAAACAATCTAGTGGTCTCTGGAGAGAAGACCATGATGTGGCATCAAAGGCTTGGACATATTGGAGAGAAGGGCCTTCGAATACTTCATGGTAAAGGTATAGTAGAAGGTATGAGTATAATATCTCTCTGGATTTCGATTTCTGTGAAAATTGTGTATATGGGAAGCAGAATTGGGTGAGTTTCCCCTCTGGTGGTAAGAGGGCAAAACATATATTAGATCTTGTTGTTATAGCTCCAAATCTCACTATTATGGTTTGTGATGCTGCACTCATGGCCTAGGGCAACCCCTCCTTCCAGACCTGGTCCAAAATCTAAAAAACATTGTTTTATTCCTTGTACGCGACATTGCCCTGAGTTAAACGCGTGTATACGCGGGTTCAGATATACCCAACCCGCGTATATGTATTAAAACACTTAAAAAAATATAAAACTCCTTGTTTTCGGGCGGAGATCGCGGGTTTTACGTGCTGATCACCTATTAGTGCCCATGGCCTCAACTGTTCCCAACCAATTCCTAACTAAAAAACTACTTTGGAATTGGTATAAAAAGACACCAAAGGGAAGGCCTAAAGGAGGAGAGAATATAGAGAAAGGTTATTATACTGAGATTCCCCCCTGATCAGGTCTGAAGACCCTTGTGCCTTCTGCACTTCCCCCATTTGTACAGGAAACCCTTATTTCCTTGTGATTTGATGTTCATCCCTTAGTTATGAAATCTTGGAGTGAGTATTGGAAGGAGATCTACTAGAGGCTTGAGGCAGGACGGATCCAGAAGGAGGCTGAGCTTTGAGCCTGTAGAAGTTGCTCAGGTGATATTGCTCTTTTTCTGTACTATTCTGTTTGTCTAATAAAGCAACACGTCTTGTTCCCGATATGCTCCTTTCTTTATGTTAATGATGTTCATGTTTGAATTTCATGTATGAATGGATGTCTAAAAGTTTATAACTAACTCCTTTCTTGTATAACATAAAGATGATTTTCATATAAATATTTGACCATATACTGCTGCATTCTTTGGAATTGTTGGTTTTGCAGGGCAAAGGAGCGAAAGGGACGTGAAGAAGGGTTTGGACCCTTGAGGAAATACCCAAATGTAGGACCTGAGGTACGTCCTTCTCACCTTAGAAATAGCTTTTTCTAGCATAATGGATGTGTGTGTGCATGTTTCTTGATTTAGACAACTTTCAGTCTGCTAGGGTTCCACCCAAAAGCCCTAGGGGATAAAATCCCTCAATAGAACTGGCGACTCTACTGGGGAACAACACTCTTGTTATTCCTAGTTGGGTGTTTGTCAAGCCTATCAGGGCTCAGTTGCTTGCTGGTTTATTGTTATTTTCTGGTCAGTTTCTGACTTCTGAGTTTTACCAGTTTCTTGAGTCTCTTTTTTATTTTTCCTGAAATATTATATATACGTTGTTTTATTTAGTTACAGAAGCGTATAAACGCTTGTTGTCTGAAGTGAACCCACGTATACGAAGGTTTCCTCAGAAACAGTCGCGTATACACGCAGTCTGCACTAAGTACAGTCGCATATACCTGGCAACTTTCAGGATTGATAAATATTTTTGTCTCTGGAGTGTGTCTGGTGCTTTCAGTCAGTTTTGAACAGTCATCTTTGTCAGTATCAGTTCTTTGTCTTACAGCGAGCATCCTTACTCCGATTTCTCTCTAATTATAAGGAGTTTTGGTCTTGTTTTGTGTTTGCAAGTGTCATCATCTTTTTGCTAAAAACACGCAGGATTTCTTTATTGGAATCTTGGCTGCTCTGAGTGATCAGAGCAGAAAGATTGTTATCAATATTTGTGTTCAACTTTGCTTCTTGGTGACTTTTTGTTTGCTTAACGAAATCGATCTTTATGACCATTTACTTCTTTGTTTCATCAAATTTGTCATTTTGATACTTTCTTGAAACTGTCTTTTTGATCTTTTTTTGGTCTTTATTACCAAAGCTTTCCTTGCTGCCTTCGATTGCCAAAAAGACTTTTTGAGGACATTTGTTTTTTGTTGAGTTTTCATTCTTTGTTGGGTGTCAACTTGCAAAAAGTGTTTCTTGCTTGTTGTTTCAATTGTGAAGTGTTAGTTTTTGTTGAGAGCATTTTCAAAAAGACCTTTTTGTTGCTACTTTCAAGTAAACTTTTTGAAAAGTTTTAGTTTTTCTTTCTTGAATTTGCTTTTCATTTAGTTTCCTTTTGCTGAATTGAAAGTGTTTTTGTTATCTTGAGTTTTCTTTTAGTATTTAGACGAATTGTAGCATCTTTGATTCCATCTAAATATTGTAAGTGGCAAAAGAAAATTTGATAAAACAAAACAACTTTCATTTCTTGTTAGAGTAGTTTTCAATCTTGCATCAAGAATTTAGTTTTGCATTAGTATAGATTTGCATCTCTTTTGGCATAAAATAGATTTGTTAACTTTTGAGTGTGAAGTGTGAATGAATAGAAAATAAAAGAAAAGTTTGTTTCATTAGAAGTTTCCTTCTGAACCCTGTAGAAGATTACTTTTCATCGAAAAACAATGACAAAGTGCATACGCATATAGTTAAGTTTTATTAATCTTTTTTGCGTCGAAAAAACACACCACTAGTTTCACTTCCATCATCCTTTGACTTAAAGAACAACCCTTAAAATCAAGTGCTAATTAAAATCAACTAGAAATTTTTCTTTTAATTTAAATACACAAACAAGTTTTAGGATTTTAGGGCCTTGGAATAGGCGAGTGGAGAGTTAACTCTCCAAGGCCATATTAAACATCAAAGCATAGGAGTCTGATTAAAGAGAGAAAATCCAATAGCGTTAGGAAGACCAGGAAAGCTCCAGATCTGGGATTTAAGCACGAGGGTCTGTGAAGATAGGGAAGAGAGATACCCCCTCTCCTTCTTGTCTGAACTTACCTCAAGACTATTCTGCCTGGCTTCTGCGATGAGTTGGTGTCCTTAGTTGCCACTCCTAGGAAACTACATAGGTGGTTGCGGAGGGGAATCCCGTGGCACCTGAGGTCGACGTTGTATCACTCTCAACAACACTACTGGAGGGCACCCTTATGAAGCTTGGGGGCTTGCACCAGCGCAGACTATTGTTAGGAGGTCAGCGTAACTTCCTCTGATACCTTCGCTGATAGGCCTGGGCCCTCATCACCCCGGACTATCTTCGGAAGGCCTTTATTTTCCACTTTCTCGTATTTTGGTGTCCGGTCCTAATCACCCGGAGCGGAAATACTTGGAAGTTGTTTTCATTGGCTGTATCTTTAGGGACTTTTTAGTGGGTGCTCTGTGCTCTTAGTCGGCCTAGCTTTAAATTTTTTGAGTCTTTAGTTAGATTTTAAAGAAATAATTCAAATTGGCTGACCGATCTCCCAGACAGTCTCGAAGACTTCGTGGTCTCTCGCCACCAAGCCCAGAGCCTTCTCCGAGAAGGCGCAGAGGTAATAATACCGGTGGATTTCGTCCCATTGCAATTGACGCATCAGGGATTGATCCTCCCCTCAGGGGCAATAGTATTGAAGTAAGGCCTAGTACTTTCGTAGAACAAGAAAGGAACACACCAGTTCCTTCTCAAGTTCCCTTACAAGCAGAGGATAGTATTGAGGTGGAAGAACTTTCAGAGTCGTTAGCGGCTACGAATTCTCCCCTACCGTCAAGTTATCCACACGTATTTCAATACGTTGGAACTCCGTCGCAAAGACCGGCAAGTCCAGGGTACGCTACGCGCTTACCTTCGATGACCACTACGAGAAGCATGGCTTCTACTAGTGCTACGACTGCACAGACTCCTATATCTGTGCAAGGGGGTGGAACTATTTCCATCCCCTCCGTCTCTTTATTCGTATCTTTTGCTAGCACATCTGTTGTTGGGTCTACCTCCATTCCATCCATGAGTGAAAGTTCCCAAACAAATGCTTTCGGTTCTGGGTACTTCCCATTTGGCGCCCATTCATCGGGCATTCCTTCAGCTCCGTTCGGGGCCGCCACATCCATGATGAGTGGGTCAGCTTTGTTCCAAGGTTTTCCATTCAGAAGTGGTCATATACCACATTCCAACCCTACGATAGGATCTATGCCTTTTTCTTCAGTAGGACAAAGCAGCAATCCTTTCCAAGGTTGGAATAACCCTGGGCTTAGTAGTGTCGGAATTGGGAATCCATTCTTCGGCCAATATGGGAACAGGCCGTATACCACGGTTAGTTCATTCCAAAGTATTCCTCCCCTAGCTACGGCTTGGAATCCATATCAGGGGTTGTCAACTCCTTACAATCCGTTAGGAGGAAACTTTGCAGGGTATGGTGGATATACGGCCGGAGTTGGTCAAACTCCGAGTTTTGTTGGGTCACAAGGCCTTCCTTTTGGCTCAGCGGGTTCTACAGGTTACTTTGGGCAGCCTGGTGCCTCCCAAAATCCAGGCCAATCTTTTCAGAGCTTCGGGATTGCCGCCCAGTCAGGGTGGAATCCCCAAGCCCCGCCTAGACTTCCGTTTCTGGCAACGTTAAACTTGCCAGACCTCACTAAGTTAACTAACGACCCAATCAAGTATAGTACGGCCTGGCCTCCGGTCCCAACTAAAATCCCTTCAGATATTCCAAAATTCGAAGGGAAAAGCTGTGAGGATCTGGGCGACCACGTAACCACGTTCCACTTATGGTGCTCATCGAACTCCCTGATCGACGATTCGATTAGGTTGAGATTATTTCAACGCACCTTAACTGGCAACGCGGCTAAGTGGTATATAGAGTTGCCTCAGGGCAGCTTTACATCATTTGCCAAATTAGCAAATGTATTCTTGAACCATTTTCAGTTGCCCATCCGGTATGATGCCGAATCCGAACTACTGGCTACTTTTTGTCAGGATAGGGCAACACACATTTCAGATCACATTCAGGAATAGAGACGGAGAAAGAGGCTCATTAAAGCTGATATCCCTCCAAGTTTCCATCTTAAGTGGTTCTTGAAGTCTTTGGTACCTGAGATCTCCAAAGATGTCTCCATGTCTGGGGTATATTCCGAGGAGCAAGCCATTTTTAGGGCCCAGCAATTAGAATTGATTTACTCTCAGTCTGGGATCCTAGAAAAGTACTTGCCAGATGCTCCTGGGTCTAACGTTGATGTAGTTAAGCCGAAGCCAGGTCCTCACGCAAACGGTATTGTTGGGTCAGTAGACACAAAACGGTGAACTTGTTGAATCAATTGCAGCAATTGTCTTTACAAACTGCTTCTAACAACCAAGTCACATCGTCTAATCCTTCCGCTTCCCAAACTTCTTCAATTAATGCCGTCCAATCGGACAATCCCAAAGGAAGTCAAAATTCCAACGGGAAAAAGAAAGGACGAGGTTAAAAAAAGAACCAGGATGGGAAGCCTGATGCAAACAAAACCGGCAATAATGCTGGTGGGGGTAGAAATGAGTCGAAAAATAAAGTTAAGTTTCCATGCAAGTTATGCGGTGGAGACCATTTAACTCATCTTTGCCCCAAGATTGAAGACGCTCAGCGCTTGTTAGGGCAGCAAGGGACTTCCAGTTCCCAAGCTGTATTAACTAACCCTTTTTCCCAAGGCCAGCAACTTCTTGCTGGCGCGAGTTCGAATCCTGGAACCTTCGCAGGGGGCAACCAGGAAGGGGAAAAATCTTCGAATGTTTTCATGATGGGTTCTAATGTCCATGTGGCTACTCAGTCGCGTGATTACGGTGAAGCTGAAACTTCCAAGGATAAGGCTGTTCCCGGAAGTAATGACCTTCATATCGAGCGACCCCCTGTTGAGACTATACCACGGATACCGAAAGGTTCCGCTAAACGCGCGAGGATTAATCCTAATGCTAGGGCCGCCCAGAATTACTCCATTGTGGAGGATCTGGCTCAGAGTCCGTGCGCTATGTCCGCTTTAGAGGTTCTCCAGTCGTGTCCGGCTCAGAGAAGTGCTTTACTTTCCGCAATTGGGGCAGTAGATCCAACTAATTCTTTGGTGCTCACTTTCGACATGTTAAATGTCAAAAAGCGACTCCCTCATCACATGGCTTTTCAAATAAAGTCCACATACCAGAAAATTAACATTTTTCGAACCTTTATTGATGAAGGGGCCTCCACGTGCGTCATGTCGATGTCATGTTGGAAGGCTATTGATCACCTTCGGCTGTTCCTTCACCTACCGTCTTGACTACATTCGATGGCCATTCTCATAAGCCGCATGGGATTATCTCGGCCTTTCCTATATGTGTTGGAGGGAAGGTTGTTAACATTGAAGTAGAAGTCGTAGATGCTAACCTAGATTATAATCTCCTCCTAGGAAGGAACTTGGTATACGGAATGGATGCCATTGTTTCGACTCTGTTTCGTGTCATTTTCTTTCCTCATGAGGGGAAAATTGTTAAGGTTGATCAACTGGATTATTCTCCAGTTGATCTTCGAGCAACTTCGGACTCTTCTGTTCCCTTAGTAGATAACCCCTGTCTGCCTACTGAGAATTTAGGAGTCGGGATGTACTCTTCATTGATGGGTACGTTTGATTTCCCCCCTCCTACGGCTAGAATAGATACAATTTCTTCCACCAGGGACCCTTTATGGAGAGAGTTTGTTCAAACTCCTTATTCTTTGGACCCTGGAACCTTACCTTCATCTGTGACCACATCGGATGACGATAAGGCAGGTAGAATAGAATATTTTATGTCTGTAGTAGAACCTAGATGTGAATCTATCTATAGCTCTGCAGACAGCCATTCTACTCCTTCCTCCGGGAATGAGATAGATGGTGATGTGGCTCATTCTCGGATCTTTGATTCCACTTATGCATCGGATTGCTCGGATATTCTTTTTCCATCGGATGAAGCTATTTTCGAAGCAATGACGGCTGCAGATCGACCTTTGGAAGATTTACATCGTCGGTCATATCTTTATGCCCCTATGCATGACATCGAATCTTGGTCCTCAAATTCGAATAGCGATGTTTGTACGGTCCCTTTGGCTCCAACACAGTTATTTTCTGAAGGAAGTATATTGATTGGTTCGATCATAGTACCTATAAACATCTCTACGAGTGAGTTGGCGGAGCCCCCTGATGGGCTCTACCTCAGGAAGTACTTTGCTTAGTTTTGGCTAGGCAATGACTTCTTTGTATATTATGTATATTTGTACATATATTATCGAGATTTTTGTGATGTCAACACTTTTTGGTCTGCTATTGCAGGTGTTGATGGATGACTTGGTCAATTTTGGGTTCGCCGATGGTGCTAGTCGGCACACTCGGAATCTCGCTTCCGCAGCTTGGGTACTTTATTATCCAACTGGTCAATTGATGGTATCAAGAGGCGTATGCATTGGTCCTACTTCGAATAATATGGCTGAATATACTGCAGTTATTAATTTACTATCCGAGGCAATCTCTTATGGGATCGACTTGTTAGTAGTGTATCTTGATTCTCAATTGATAGTGTTTCAATTAAATAACATTTATCGGGTAAGGGATCCATGTTTATATCGCCAGTATTTAAGAGTGAGGTTGTTGCAAAGATCATTTGTTTATATTAATTATTTGCACGTTCCAAGATCTCATAATTGGTTAGCTGATTCTATCACTAATCAAGCATTAGACTGGCACATCAATCATTCATCTTAAAATCAAAGCATCAAAAAGTCAAACTGTATATATATATAT
>APFE031025902.1:152197-181850 GCA_000404065.3 Pinus taeda
TTTATGTTAATGATGTTCATGTTTGAATTTCATGTATGAATGGATGTCTAAAAGTTCATAACTAACTCCTTTCTTGTATAACATAAAGATGATCTTTGTATAAATCTTTGTCCATATACTGCTGCATTCTTTGGAATTGTTCATTTTGCAAGGCAAAGGAGCGAAAGGGACGTGAAGAAGGGTTTGGACCCTTGAGGAACTACCCGAACGTAGGACCTGAGGTACGTCCTTCTTACCTTAGAATTAGCTTTTTCTAGCATAATGGCTGTGTGCGTGCATGTTTCTTTGTTTAGACAACTCTCAGTCTACTAGGGTTCCACCCAAAAGCCCTAGTCGATAAAATCCCTCAATAATAGTGAAATCACATTTCGGTTTAAACCCTTAACTTACCACTTGTGTTTTCAGTCTAGCCTATTGTACTCGGTTCTTTACCTTTTTCCTATGTCTGCATAATTTTTATTCTGTAACATGACTTTTATATGTCTTCACAAGTCACTGTGATATTATTTTCCACAAGGTTGGGGATAGTCATGTGAACTTTCTATAGGTAATGAGAGTTTCATAAACTTCCCTTTCTATTCATTCATCATTGGTTGTGCTCCCTCTTTAATCGATACTAATTCACTCTGTGATGTTTTCCTTTAAAGTATCCTGAGGAAATTGGCAAAGCATTTGTTGAATTGCGGTGCTTTAACTTATTGGTTTTCAACACTTTGATCCTTACATTATTTCTATAAGCCGAAATTCTTCGTGGTTTCTCCTCTTGTCTTGGATGATGTAGTATGGGCACATGTTTACAGACTTCAAATATGGATACTCATAGTTCTCTTTCCCTTTTTGGTTGCTTAATTTCAGGAACTCAGTATGTCATATTCAACTCCTCATTATTATTACAGAGGTCCTTATATGACATTTAGGTCCTTGCAGGAATGAGTGCCCGTTTTTCGACTGTGTGCAGGATGGTAGCAATGAGTTGATTGTTGCATTGTTCACATAGATATCATGGTGTGAGTATTCCAAGTGTCTAGGTTTGTTCTCGAAGGAGGTATTAGATCCTAGGGGAATTTCTACAGGGTTCACCAGTTTAAACACTGTTTGGATTTCCCTTTCCCTTAAGTTCGAAGAGTTGGGCAAGGACACCAAGGTGACACTGCCATCACTATAAAGTTTGTCCATGCTATTACAGGGTTGCTGCAGGATGGGCATAACCCCACTAATGCATTCTTTGTTCATTTTCTGGGATAGAAAGCATTTATTTCCCATCTATATTTAGAAGCTTTTATTTTCTACTGTCTCAAACTGTTTCTACAGTAGTGTTGTAATTGCTGAGGATTTTTGGGATAGAAAGCTTTTATTTCCCATCTATATTTAGAAGCTTTTATTTCCCATATCAAAGAAAGTTAAATTCGAAAGGAGCTTGTAAATATCAATTTAGAATGGGTTACAAATACTAATTTAATGGCGTTAAATTATATGGAAAACATTAAATGAAATTGATACTTCATAAACCGACAAAGCATAAAATTTGAGTAGCTTGCATGGTAGTTTCGTCAACATTAGACAACGAGTAGCTCGCATGGTAGTTTCCTCAACATAAGACCTATTAGATTTTATGCTCTATCTTTTGTATCATAACATTGATGAGAAATATAGAAGGCTGGCCATGACTGTGCACAAGAATTTAGCATGTTTCTCCTTAATTGTAGATGGAAAACTCTTAAGCTAATAAAAACAGAGTTTCCTTGCTCTGAATCATACCATTGGTGTATTTCTCTCCTTTTTTACACTGAAATTTGTTAATTGCCATGGCCTTCCTACAATAATTTAGAACAGTGACAAGATATTTGTCCTCCTCTCCTACCTCCTTATCCTTGTCAAAGACAAGCTAGGTGAATGATAGCAAGGACTTGATTGTTGCATTGTTGAGATATCATGGTATGAGGGTTGCTTGTCACACTATGAACCACATCCCTATTGCAAATTCTCAGTAAGATGCCTGCATCTTCCATGTCATATCATTTTTCTTTTCTGGCTGGAAAATGTAAATGAATCAGATCTTCACCTGGTGGCAAATGTTGTCATCAGTATCTAGGTTTCTTACGGTTGAATGCATTTACAATGATTTTGCCAATTTAAATTTATGGGAATTTTCTTATTTACATTTTTTTCTCCTTAGTTAGCGGGTAGCATTCTTGTCTACTCATACTCCAAGAGTTTTCTTCTGCAGTGATTCAAGTCTTTCATTTAGTTGGTTCTAACATTAATATATGTTTTCCATAGTCTGTCATTATCGAGCTCTACCTGAACTTCTACAGCTTGTAGGACCTATTGATAATGCAAATGGTATATACTGTTGTTCCACATTTTTGGAATTAATTTGTGATCCCAATTATGTGATTTTAAATTGTTATTCCATTTCTTCTAGGCTATTGTATATAGAGGAATATGAATATTTGTGAAAGAATTTTGTGCTTGTAAATTGTTATTCCATTTCCTCTAGGTTATCTTAAGTAGATGAATATGAACATTTTAAAATAAATTTTAGATCAAAAGACAAGATGGCTTAATCTCGATTGCACGTTTATAAATATTTGGTTCATGACACAACAAAGATTTCAAGTCTACACGGGTGGGTCACATGACCAGTCTTCACACTTTACCTCTCATTTTTGTGTATATATGATATATAGCAATGTAATAAAATCTGTGAAACATTCCTGCTTTTTAAATTGAAAATCACTTAAATTTGTGAATTTCCATGGCCTTCCTGCAATAATTTAAAAGGTTTAAACCCTTAACTTACCATTTGTGTTTTCAGTCTAGTCTATTGTACTCAGTTCTTTACCTTTTTCCTATGTCTGTATAATTTTTATTATGTAACATGACTTTTATATGTCTTCACAAATCACCATGATATTATTTTCCACAAGGTTGGGGATAGTCAGGTGAACTTTCTATAGGTAATGAGAGTTTCATAAACTTTCCTTTCTAGTCATTCATCATTGGTTGTGCTCCCTCTTTAATCGATACTAATTGACTCTATGATGTTTGCGTTTAAAGTATCCTAAGGAAATTGGCAAAGAATTTGTTGAATTGCGGTGCTTTAACTTATTGGTTTTCAACACTTTGATCCTTACATTATTTCTATAATTCGACATTCTTCCTGGTTTCTCCTCTTGTCTTGGATGACGTAGTATGGGCGCATGTTTACAGACTTCAAATATGAATACTCATAGTTCTCTTCTGCTTTTTGGTTGCTTAATTTCAGGAAGTCAGTATGTCATATTCAACTCCTCATTATTATTACAGAGGTCCTTATATGACATTTAGGTCCTTGTAGGAATGAGTGCCCCTCTTTCAACTGTGTGCAGGATCGTAGCAATGACTTGATTGCTGCATTGTTGAGATAGATATCATGGTGTGAGGATTCCAGGTGTCTAGGTTTGTTTTTGAGGGAGGTATTAGATCCTAGGGGCAATTCTACAAGTTTCACCAGTTTAAACACTATTTGGATTTCCCTTTTCCTTAAGTTCGAAGAGTTGGGCAAGGAACTGAGTCAGGGCTGTTTTCAAGAGTCACAGGCAGTGGAGAAAGGTGATGTTCGTGTGGGCAGTTGTAGACTATTCCTAGCAGCAGATGAGGGCCCTACAGTATAGAATGTATCCTCATACGAGTATTTTGAGAGTAATTATCCTCTTACCAATTAATCTTCTTTAAGTCTACCCAAGTCTCAATCAAGGGTTGGTTGCATGCTACCAGATTCGTGTGTGCCAAAATGGGTGTTGCCATCGCTCCCTATCAAAGAAACACTTTATGTATGGATCTTTACATGATTCAAAATTCTAGAGCTAACAATGAGCCTTTTGTTACAGAAGGTTAAAACAGGTTTCCAGAATTCAATTTTGCAGAAAGCATGGATGCCTCCAGTAATATTTCTGAAGTTGGAAGAGTATTTGAAATGCCTTGTGATTGTTTTATGCGTAATTCTAAAGGCCCATCCCAGCAAAATTACTGCATCCCCTGTAAACAAGTTGATTGTTGCCACCGGTAATCTACGTTTAAAACCAGTCAGATAAAGGCAACTATCATTTCTTGATAAAGGCAACTATCATTTCTTAACAGGCTAGTTTCATACTTACTCTTAGCATTATTTCAGATCCGAGGATGATATCTGGTAAGCCCTTAGTAAGTAAGCACGACTTTGACAGATTTGTAATAACTTGTAATAGGATAATGACTTTATTCAACGGCTTACACCTATATGTAACTGGTAGAACACAGATTTAAGCCTAATCGACAAATAGTCATAGAAAAGAGTAGATTTAAGGCTTCATCTAATTATAGAGGATATGTATCTGCCCCTAGAACTGGATTTTCATCCTCTAAAGGATTTTCTTGGACTAATACAGGAGAACTGATCCTCGAAACTTTACATCACATCCCTGTTGCAAATAATGAGTGCCCCTTTTTCGATTGTGTACAGGAGTTTAGCATGCTCCTTCTTAACTGTAGCTGGCAAACGCTTAAAAACAGAGTTCCCTTGCTCTAGCTTCTGAATCATAACATTGTTGAGAAATACAGAAGGCTGCCTATGACTGTGCATAGGAATTTAGTGAAAAGACCCTCCATGACCTACAACTGTCCTCGAAACTTTACATCACATCCTTGTTGCAAATTCTCGGTAAGGTGCCTTCATCTTCCATGTCATATCTTTTTCTTTTCTGGCTGGAATTGTAAATGAATCAGATCTTCCCATATATATGGTATCATTATTTTGATTATGCAGTATTGGCAATTTGGATTGCACAACCTACTATTTTTCGTCCTCTCAATTATGGGATTCCGCCTTTTCTACACATTCTCAACCTTGATATTCAATCTCACTGACACTTGCTATGTAACTGGAATTTGTCCCTGAATCTTTTGTTTCCTAAATAAGTCATATATAAATAATATTGGTTCTTTTCATAAGAGAATTGTTTTAGTCAATTTCTTCAATTTGACATGAGTGTCTGAGCAACCGTGCATTTGTTGCCAATTGCCCGATCTTCAAAGTGAACATCTTTGTGATTAATCTTGTATTGGTTAGCTACAGTGGATTGATTTTCTTGATAGTGGTATTTCTTGATTTCATTTGTTAATTTTAAGTTGTATTTCACTGGTCAATGGATTGATATACATTTACAATGACTGATCCTAACGTACAACAGGTTCTTTTTTGTCTTGGGAGTGGTATTTTGAACTCTGGTATCAAAATTGTGCATTGGATGTTAACTGACATAAGCAGTCTAAGTAGCTTAGTAGACATTTCCAGTCCCAAAGGTACACACAATCACTTCCTGTTCTATATCCATTTCCATTATTCAACTGGCTATTATGATTCTATGACTTGTAATTGCATTGCATCACTAAACATAATATTGCATCGAACACTTAGTCGTCGTCATGTCTCCTATGTCTGAGAAACACAATTTGCAATTAGTCTTGAAAAAGCATCACTTATGTCGTGTGGACAATTTCTCATATCTAATTGGAGACTATTTATTCGATAGTTTAGAACTTTTCCTAGATTTCTGATACACATCAGTAGAGCTAAGGAAAGGAACAATAGAGTATTTTAGAGACTGTCTCGAAAAACAAGATAGAGAGGCAATTATGTCTTATGAACATGAACTGCATGAAGTGTCACTTAAAGAAATGCACAACATTAGCAACCGTGAAATCTATTTAGACAAAATGGCTAGATCTGCCTCAAACAATATACCCCTAGGATCTAGAGGTCTATGGGGAGATATTTTCTGTATCCATTGGCTCTCAAACTGGCTGAAAATTCGAATTAGGGTTTGGTCCAAAACAAAGATGAGAATTTATTTGCACTTCAATTCAAGTCTTACAACAAATACTCATGACATATTATTCCATGACGAGGATCCTCTGAATGGGCACTTCAAAACTTTGGTTCGTAGGCAGTCTACAATTGATTGTACCTTCCAAGAACAAACCAATGCCTCATATGAACAAATGAACTTATGCAGTAAACAAGATAACATATAAACATGTCTTCTTCCAAGTAAAGAAGATACAGGAAAAATAAAGATATCTCGTAACATAGACACATGTCTTCTTCAAGCTAAAGAAGATACAAGTGATATAGAGATATATCCCCCTAATGTTAGGACATCTGATGTAGCAACTACGACAAATACCGAGGAAGTTGTAATGTTTCATTCAGTGCATTCCTCAAAGAACCATACTGAAGCACAACCTGAAACAAAATGTCGATCTATTGAAGCTAAATTAAAACCATCTTGTCACTTAAACAAGCACAAGAGAAGTGTATCTTTGCATGTGCTTAAGGACATTTCTCAGAAAAATTTGAAAAGACAAAAAATAGGCATTGAATATAACAAAATTAAAATGAAACAACAAGAAGATGTTAGTGAGACACTAAGATTTCGGTCACTTACAAACATGTCTGCTATGTCTGAGGAACACAAGTTGCAATTACTCTTGCAAAAGCATCACTTATTTCGTGTGAACAATTTCTCATATATAATTGGAGATTGTTTATTCGATAGTTTAGAACTTTTTCTAGATTTTCAATACACATCAGTAGAGCTAAGGAAAGGAACAATAGAGTATTTTAGAGGCTGTCTTGAAAAACAAGATAGAGAGGCAATTTTGTCTTATGAACATGAACTGCATGGAGAGTCACTTAAAGAAATGCATAACATTAGCAACCGGGAAATCTATTTAGAAAAAATGGCTAGATCTACCTCAAACAATATACCCCTAGGATCTAGAGGTTTATGGCGAGATATTTTCTGTATCCATTGGCTCTCAAATTGGCTGAAAATTCCAATTAGGGTTTGGTCCAAAACAAAGATGAGAATTTATTTGCACTTCAATTCAAGCCTTAAAACAAATACTCATGAAATATTATTCCATGACGAGGATCCTTTGAATGGGCACTTCGAACCTTTGGTTCGTAGACAATCAACAATGCATTGTACCTTCCAACAACAAACAAACAACTCATATGAACAAATGAACTTATCCAGTAAACAAGATAACATAGAAACATGTCTTCTTCCAAGTAAAGAAGATACAAGTGAAATAAAGATATCTTTATCTAACGCTAGAACATCTGATGTAGCAATCGCGACAAATACTGAGGAGGTTGTAATGTGTCATTCATCACATTCCTTAAAGAAAAAAACTGAAACACAATCTGAAACAAAATGTCAATTTGATCAAACTAAATTAAAACCATCTTGTCATTTAAACAAGCACAAGAGAAGTTTATCTTTGCATGTGCTTAAGGACATTGCTCGGAGAAATGTGAAAAGGCAAAAAATAGGCATTCAATATAACAAAATTACAATGAAACAACAAGTAGTTCTAGACAACACAGAAGATGTCAATGAGACACTGAGATTCCGATCACTAAGAAACTTGAAAAAACATATTAGAAACAATGCACAAACATAAATGGTAACTTCTCGTCCATTAGGCAAACAGACGAAAGTTCTAGAAAACACAGAAGATGTTAGTGAGACATTGAGATTTCGATCACTTAGAAACTTGAAAAAACATATTAGAAACAATGCGCAAATAGAAACTGTAACTTCTTGTCCATTAGGCAAACAGACGAAAAGTTTATCTTTGCGTTTGCTTAAAGGCATTATACGGAAAAAATTGAAAACACAGAAAATAAGACTCGTATTCAACACAACAACAATGAAGCAAGAAATAGTCATAGAAAACGTAGACTACAATCCATTCGCAACAAGATCAAAAGATCTTTTAGCATAATCAAAGAAATCATGAAAATCTAGGCTATCGATTTAGTCAAGATCAATGAACAAATTAACAGAATTATCGAAGTTTGATCAAATATATCAAAGAAAAATAACTAACACACCTATTTTCAATTATTCATCATGTGAAAGAACCCTTTTCAAAAGAGACATTTGCTTTATGAAACAAGCAAATCAAACAAGACAAAATAAGATTAGGAAACTATCAACTAGTTTCGAGGATGTTAATTCTCGTGTTGAAAATCGCTACATTTGTAAACACTGCCAAAAAGAAATTGAACATGGAACAATCACTAAATATGCAGTTCTTGAACAAATAAGAAGAAACAATGCCACTAGAACACTCACACAACTCACTGAACTAGAAGAAAGACTAGTTGCATTAAGATTTCCCTTCTTGCAAATAAAAGAAATGGGTCATCGACATAAGAAGCCGCAACTAGGCTTAACTGGAGGAGTCATCAATGTCCGCACAAATATTTCCAAAATTCAATCTGCATTGCCTCGAACTATAAAAGACACTAACACGATTGCCGTTGTTCTCAGAAAGAGTTTAAGATTCAAAATTGCTTATGCATTTGGTCGAGTTAAATTTCACAAAGTGATGAAAGCATTAAAACAATTATGCAAAAGAATGCTTTACAAGCTCGAGAACGCTACCATAAATGACAATTGGAAAGAGGCATTCCTACAAAACCAACAGGCATATCAAAGTTCAAGTGACGTTGAAGATAGCGAAGACGATAACCAAGAAAACGATGAACCAACGACAAAAACATTGGTCCATGGATTCATTGATGCACACACTGTCTATGACCTTGTAAATAAACAAATTAACATTGCACCTGCTGCCAGATACATGCCATTAGGAATCTTCAAAGATAAGTACTCAGAAGAAATGAGTTTCCCGTCACTTTTCTATGGCAACAAACGCCCAGTTGACATCTCCAAAAACTTTACATATCAAAAAATTTGTCACTAGGAAGTGCTGCATAAAAACCACGATTTTGCTTGTCATACTACAAACTTGTTTTATAAAGCAATTCGCATTATCATAAATCAAGTCTTGAATACAATGTGGATTAGAATTAGAAAAGGGCAGTTGAAAGGTAGAAAACTAGTTGCAAAATACGTTAAGTCAAAACTAAACCTAGATCGTATTTTAAATTTTGACATTGGGTACATGGACCTAAAAACAATTCGTACCTCACCTGACTGCCACCAGCAACTACGAAACAAACTCTACGCAATGATTCGAAAACTAGGGCCGCCCACTCTCTTTGTCTCCTTTAGCAGTGCCGAGCATCTTTGGGATCCTTTAATGGATGCATTGAGAGACATAAAACAAAACACTAGAAAACCAAACACAAATGAACTTGATGAAAATGAGCCTAACTCGTTAATAAGAAACTACCTTGTTACTTGTGTACGTTACTGTAGATCTAGGAGGGGCACACTACATCAATTGATATCTCATGATCACAAGTATTATGGAGAACTCAATGACCACTTCTAACTGAATTCCAAAACCGGGGAAGTGAACATGAACATGGTTTGCTTTGGATAAAATCTGCACCAATCTATGGTCAAAATAAAAACATTGAAGTCGAACAATTCGTTGACAATTACTTGTCAACTAATTCATTCCTACTTGCAAAGGAACTTAGAGCTCTACAACACCATTGTCACACAAAAAGTTGTAGGAAGCATGCAAATTCTAATGGCAGATTTAATTTCCCAATACCACCGATGAAAGCAACAAAAATACTTGAGCCTCTTGAATTCGATACTGATAAAACAAAAACACATGCAAAGCTAATCTTTGAAACAATAAACAGCACAAGATATAGTGAAAATGATACATTTGATCACTGTTTGGCCAACCTTGGACTAGTACACAATGAATAGATACATGCCATCCAATGTACACTAAATCGAACAACACTCTTATTGCAAAGAAAACTAGTTGACACCTAGACACATAACTTTGCAAAACACATTCCTGGAATTTGGATTGCAAACACTGATTCCCAATTTGTACTTGACTCATATGCAGCTGAAATCTATTGCAGTTCCTATATGACAAAAGAAGATAAAACACTCACAGAACATTTAAAAACATACACGAAGATCATGTGAAAACAAAATCTGATATCCTGAAGACCATTAGTTCTTTAGGGAAAGCTTTGGTCAACTTGCAACAAATGTCTGCACAACAAGCAGTTCATATTGTGTTATCACTTCCACTAAATTGTAGTTCACGAAAGTGTGTATTCATTAACACATCTCCTATCGATGATCGTGCATTTGTTCTTAAAAGAAAAATGGACCTGCAAAAGGAAGCAGATGACTCAGAAGACATAATGTGCCCATCAATTATTGACTACTATGTTCTACGACCTATCGCTATTGAACTTGTATGCTTAGAAGAATTTGCATCTAGTTATACAAAGAAAGGAAAAAAACACGGAAAATCAACTAGACCATATGTTATTCGATCTGTTAGATATAACAAATACAAGGACATTGAAAATCACTGTAGAGAGCAATTAATGTTATACTACCCCTATCGAGTAAGTGAAACTGCAATTAAGCAACATCACACAAGTTGGTAATCTGCATATCTTGCATTTGAAGAAATAGTCAAGAAAAATGAACAAAAGTTCAAATTTGTTACAACAACTACATGGGGTGACATAGATGACGCAATGCACACAGTAGAAATAGAAACTGAACAAATATTCGACATAGATAGTTTGAAATCAAATGAAACAAAAACCATAATATTTAACAAATCAATAGATGACAAATACGAAAACTATGACTTCCAAAATGACTTGGAACATTTCCAAGATACAAAGAAGTTTTCTCTACGATCTACAAGGCCATATGAAATCATCAAACAACCACATATACTTGAAGACATAGAGTACTATGAATTAATGCGACAATTAAACACAGAACAAGCAAGCATAGTTACTGATGTTATAACAAGAAAATTGTACAGACCAGATGAAATGATCTATTTGTTATTAACAGGAGGTGTAGGAATAGGAAAGACACACACAAATAAGGCAATCTTCCAATCCTTAGTACGCATACACAATGTGGCATTGCCTTATAACCCATCACATCTAATAGGAATAATCACTGCATACATGGGAAAAGTTGCCTTTAATGCTGGTGGTGTGACATTGCATTCTGCATTCTATTTGCCCTTTAACAAAGCATATTTCCCCTCACTAAACAATGAAAAATTAGACACACTATCGAAGCATTTCCAACAATTGCGTGTACTCCTCATAGATGAGGCATCACTTGTTGGTGCAACAACACTATATCAAATTGATAAGTGACTCCGACAAATCTTACACACACCAACTTCATACTTTGGTAATGTTGACATCATATTCTCTGGTGATCTTTACCAGGTAAACCCAGTCAGAGATTCTCTAATCTTTGAAAACCCAAAAATCAAGAAAAACACAATTCCATACGACTTCTGGCCAGAGAAAATAAAATGTTATCAATTGCACACAGCAATGCGCCAAAAAGACCCATTGTTCATTGATGTATTAAATAGGATGAGATTAAACATGCAAACAGATCAAGATATTGCTTATGTAAACAATAACTACTACAGGATCGCACCTTTAAGCCCATTTTTCCCATACATTTTCTATCGAAACAAAGATGTCCATAATCACAATGAAAAAATGCTTTCTCTAACAAAGGGGGAACAAATAACGCTAGTTGCAATTGATAACTACGATATTCCTAGATCGATTTATTTTCCTTTTGATAAAGCAATCTCATTGCCATCAACAATCACAGTTAAACAAAACATGTTAGTTGAACTATATGCAGGAAATTACAATACAAATGATGGATTGGTTAATGGTGTTGAAGGGATTTTCAAATCATATTCATCTAATAACAACAGACCTGTCATTGTCTGGATAGAAGTTTTAAACACAGAAATTGGGAGACAACAAAGAAACAAATTCAAACAACTATACGATATAAATATATTGCCAAATTGGACACCAATATTTCAAATTGCAAAATCACTAGCAATGTCTCATAAAAAATTACAAATTTCAATTCGGAAACAATTTCCAATCCAATTAGCTTGTGCACGAACAATACACCGAACACAAGGGTTGACATTAGGTCAACTTGCATTTGACCCAACTGGTGTCACAAAACATGGTCTAGTCTACACTGCATTATCACGTGTTAGAACTATCGAGTCACTATACTTGATTAACAAATTGACACAACAAAACTTCCATATCAAAAACAAGATAATCAATGAAATGTCACGGCTAGAAACAATTGGTGCATGGAAACTAGAATTCACAAAGAAGAAATCTGATAACAAGGATGTTTTATTAATTGCAATTCTAAACACACGTAGTCTACGTGCACACCTTAGTGATGTGATTCATCACAATGACTTAATGGACAACATGATTCTCTGTTTTCAAGAAACTCATCTCTACATTCCGCCAATAGACAAAGAATTCTTATCATTCAATTTTGCCATTGCACATTCTACACATGGAATTATTACTTGCATAAACAAAAATTATCTATTAAAGCAACAAAGACATTTTGCAAAAATAAAATAGAGCTTACCCTAATTGACATGTACTTTCAGCAGCCGATTTGCTTAATGAACATTTATGCAACACCATTTGAACAAGTATCCATGATAATGCAAATAATTAAGGAAGCAAAATCGCAAACTACATATACTAATTGTGTTTTTTTAGTTATTGGTGATTTCAACATTGACAGGCAACAACAAACAGCTCGCAGCAAAATCTTTGTACAATTTATGGAAATGGAAAACTTACAAGAAATAACAAGCAAACTATCTTCGCAATGAAAAACAATAATAGACCATATCTCGACAACTTTGCCTATAAAACGGTGTGAAATAAATGTAACATGGGCATATTGGTCCAATCATAGCATATTCTATGTGCTACTACAGCTCTAACGACCCTTTTCTATTGAATCTGCTAAACATGCCATAAAACAAAACCTATGTTTTCCACTTTTTTGTACTTTTGGTTTTCTCACAGCAAAATAAATGTAGCATTGGTATACAAGTTTCTCTACAATTTGCTAAACTTCATATTCGAACAAATTCTATGCTTATCCAAGCAATATCAATCTCCAATGGACATACTAAAAGTCTTTGTCTTGCAGCTTCCTTGCAACACTTTGCGCAAACTAATCAAGGTAACAACACAGAGAATAACATTATGCATAGATGTAGTATTACATAGAACACATTCTCTTATAAACCTAATAGCTTGTACTCATGTGTTGTGCATGTAACTAATATGAAAATACAACACGAAGAAATTACTGCTCCAGAGGCTGCTCCAGAGGCTTGCACTCTCTCAGAGACTTGCAGTGTCTCAGAAACTGATAAAAAGTAACTAAATAACCTTTAAATCTATTCTTACAAGTTTTATAATACAAACATTATGTTAATTCAGATTCTTTTAATATTTTTCTACAGGCATAAACATGAAAAGAAATCTGAAATAAGCGCTAACCATCAACTATGCACTCTGATCACAATACAGGAATTGAAAACCCTGAAACTTGGAAGAATCTTTCACGGTGACGTTCTTGTAATTTATAAAAAAATGGTTGATCAAATACATGGAATTCAATTTTTACGTGTTGACCTAGTGGATAGCAGAGGGAATATGGAAATTACACTGAATGTGCCACATAATCTCATTGCTGCTGTTGAGGCCAAACTTGTAGTCGGCCAGGGAATTTGTATAAGGGATTTTAAGGTCTCTCCCAAAACAGTTTATGACCATGGATACTGTACCTACATATTAGTTTTACATGATAAAAGCATCATAGAAACTATCCCAGCTGTCTGTACGCAATACACATTTGTACTGACAACCACTATTAGCCAACTCACAAACACAACAACTGCATTCGCAATCGGCACAATAGCTGGTCTTGTAACATTCGCAAAAGAAATAGGTGGTCAATATGTCCTAAATATCAAGGATGGCCAATCTCAAAAAGACAAAGCTACAGTATATACAAATTCAACCATTTATACTTTTTTACATTTACTTAAAAGCAATTACATTAGTCTTAACACTAGTACATTTTGCAATTCAGGTTTATCTTTTCACTACATTTCAACCAATTTTCAAATCCACACAAAAACAAATTTCGAAACAAGAAGCACCAATGGTGTTGTTTCGGAATCTTGTTAGAGGAAAAGAATATGGATCACTACGCACGTGCAACTCCACCTTCATAACAGCCGTCAATCCTAATAGAGTACTTGCAGACTTGAGCAAACTAACTATGTCGACAACAAAGGTTGTTTCGTAGTCCACAAAATATAAATTCTAATTCTTTATTTGTTGTTTTCCTAAATTATTTTCCATTCTCCGAAATTATGCTCCTTCATTTATCGTCCTCCTACCATTTTTTAATACAATATCTAATGCTAAAATTGTACTGCAACATGAACCAGGTTAAAGGAATGTTGACGATAGCAAACATACATGCATAACCTTTTGTTACAATCTACAACAATTGCTCTCTTCTAGCAGATACATTTGGAACAGTTTTCACGGATCAACTTAACTGTTCCACATGTCAAGAGTTAACCACATATCAACGCTGCTTACAATTGCATTGCGTTATCCAAACAGAGGCAATTTTCAGTACAAGTGCATTCTAAAAGGCAGTTTTCTTTTAGAACTTTGTCCATCTTTAACAGGTCTGACATATGAAAAATATATAGAAGACATTGCTGATGTTACGTACAACTTACGAGATTTCCACGTACACAGCAGTTTCCTGTTGGATAGTTCGGATGTCATTGTGCATACAGATTGACTTATTTTATCCTCTGTATCATTTCTAGATGGCTTTATAAACCCAATTGATGTATAGAGTGACTTTCAAATGCACATTTAATGGTTACAACTAATGCTCTTGTTCTTGTAATAATTAGGCTCTCTTGTAAAAATGTTGTAAAAATGTTTTACTATTAATGTGCAGCTTGTATAGTATACCAACACCTTGAGGTAATGAACTCTGTATATTCAATACTTTAATGTCATAAAGCTTTAGCCAATTAGTGCTTGTGTTTTTGATACAAACAAATCAACACAAGTTGCATCAAGAGACAACAGTACTGATTTTCTGAGTTGGGTCAACTCTTTTTCAAATCTGGTTTTTAGAATTCTTTCATGATTTACATGCCAAGTCTTTTATATGGTCTATATGTTTATGCTTTCCTTTTTACTGAGTCTTTGCTGGGTTGACCCCTGGGTCTTTCCCGGGTCACAGATCAGCTTTGACCCTTAGCCATTTGGATTAAGTATCGAGTCAGGTCTGGCAACTCTGTTCAACAGAATCTCTGAAGACTTTTCTATTGCGACAAAGTGTGTTACATAATCAGTGTGAATTTCCTCTTGTATTCAATGTTTTTCCTGTAGGTTCTAGATCTCTGACAGGCCTAGTGCTTGTTCATTGTGAAATTTTGTGAAAAGCAAGCAAAAATAATGTCTGCTTTCCTATGTATTTATGGACAGATGATCAAGTGTCACTTGTGAGATGTGCAAGTGGAACTTGTTGAGTCAATCTCACTTCTGTTGAATTGAGAGTTCAAGGCAGACTCAGAAGAGCTAGCTTCGCTTGGTTTTCTCAAAGAGTAGGGGTGTTTTCATCTATCTTAATTCCCTGATTTCTTGTTCAACATCTAACCATTTTCTTCAGATTGCATTTGGGATGTCTGTGAAGCTGCTCCTTCCATTCTATTAAGTGTTTCAATATGTTTGCTAGCAGCCATGTACATCTGTTAGTTTTATTATTGTAATATTTCTTGCTTGCTCCCAAGCCTAGTACTTCAATTTTAGGTGCATATGTTGTTGGTTATTTAACAGGTCAGGACTAACTAAATAGCCACAAAAATGAAATTCACTTGTATCTTACAGCCTTCGCTTCATCAGTCAGTTTATTCCACGCAATGCTTTCAATTTTGTATGTTTCTCAGCAAAGAAAAAATTGTAAGCACACCTATTTGGCTTAGGATGGTCATGATCCCTCTTTTTCATTTCATCCTTCCTCCTACAACGTCGACGAGGAGTTATCAGAATTGTTCATGCAACTAGGTGCTTGCAAAAATTGTTCTCCAGAAAACCCTGCCTCCATCTCATACAAAAGCCCTCTTAATTTATCCGAACCAACCATCAAAGTGATAAGATAAGCATTCTCAAATTTCCCATCAATAACTCCAGTCATGGGATGACCCATGGATGACATAGGATCAACTGCCTTTTCTGGCTAGAAAATGTAAATGAATCAGATCTTTACCTGGAGGCAAATGCTATGATCAAGGTTTTAGTTGCAGGAGTTTAGCATGCTCCTTCTTAACTATAGCTGGAAAATGTCTAGCTTATTCAATTTTAGGTGCATATGTTGTTGGTTATTTAACAGGTCAGTTATCCAGTGCTTGATTTGAACGTTCATTTGTTGTAAGTGGAACTCCTCGGTCTTGAGTCTGCACTTCGGTATGATTTTCGAGCCCTTGATTTTGAGCCTTCATTTCTAGAAACTAATATTCCCTTGTCCTGGGAAAGCCATTTTTGTCTCTCTCTGTATTCTTCCATTTCACTTTTGTACCTTTCTTTATCCTTCAATCCAAGATCATGGTAAACTTGCATCTATCAGAGATTGTCAGCACAAAATACTGAGAAAGCAAGACTAACTAAATAGCCACAAAAACGAAATTCACTTGTATCTTACAACTTTCGCTTCATCAGTCAGTTTATTCCATAGCTCTGGATCTTTGACAGGCCTGGCGCTTGTTCGTTGTGAAATTTTGCGAAAAAAAAAAGCAAAAATATTGTCTGCTTTCCCATGAATTTATGGACAGATGATCAAGTGTCACTTGTGAGATGTGCAAGTGGAACTTGCTGAGTCAATCTCACTTCTATTGAATTGAGAGTTCAAGGCAAACTCAGAAGAGCTGGCTTTGCTTGGTTTTCTCAAAGAGTAGGGGTGTTTTCATCTATCTTAATTCCCTGATTTCTTGTTCAACATCTGACCATTTTCTTCAGATTGCATTTGGGATGTCTCTGAAGCTACTACTTCCATTCTATTAAGTGTTTCAGTATGTTTGCTAGCAGCCACCTACATCTGTTAGTTTTATTATTGTAATATTTCTGGCTTGCTCCCAAGCCTAGTACTTCAATTTTAGGTGCATATGTTGTTGGTTATTTAACGAGAATTGCATCGTATTAGGTGGGAAATATTTTCGAGGTTTCAGTTTTTGGCCTGGGGCCTGCACTTCATTTTCCTCGTCAATCGAGCCACTCAGGAACTGACTTTGGGCTGTTTTCAAGAGTCACAGGTAGTGGAGAAAGGTGATGTTTCTGTGAGCAGTTGCAGACTATTCCTAGCAGCAGATGAGGTTCCTACAGTATAGAATGTATCCTCGTACGAGTATTTTGAGAGTAATTATCCTCTTACCAATTAATCTCCTTTAAGTCTACCCAAGTCTCAATCAAGGGTTGGTTGCATGCTACCAGATTTTGTGTGTGCCAAAACGGGTGTTGCCATCACTCCCTATCAAAGAAACACTTTATGTATGGATCTCTACATGATTCAGAATCCTAGAGCTGACAATGAGCCTTTTTGTTACAGAAGGTTAAAACAGGTTTCCAGAATTCAATTTTGCAGAAAGCATGGATGCCTCTAGAAATATTTATAAAGTTGGAAGAGTATTTAAAATGCCTTGTGATTGTTTTCTGTGTAATTCTAAAGGCCCATCCCAGCAAAATTACTGCATCCCCTGTAAACAAGTTTACTGTTGCCACTGGTACTCTACGTGGTCGTGATCCCTCTTTTTCATTTCATCGTTCCTCCTACGACGTTGACGAGGAGTTATCAGAATTGTTCATGCAACTAGGTGCTTGCAAAAATTGTTCTCCAGAGAACCCTGTTGCCATCTCATACAAAACCCCTCTTAATTTCTCCGAACCAACCATCACAGTGATAAGATAAGCATTCTCAAATTTCCCGTCAATAACTCTAGTCACGGGATGACCCATGGATGACATAGGATCAACTGCCTTTTCTGGCTAGAAAATGTAAATGAATCAGATCTTTACCTGGAGGCAAATGCTGTGATCAAGGTTTTAGTTACAGGAGTTTAGTATGGTCCTTCTTAACTGTAGCTGGCAAATGCTCAAAAATAGAGTTCCCTTGCTCTAGCTTATTCAATTTTAGGTGCATATGTTGTTGGTTATTTAATAGGTATAAGCATTCTCAAATTTCCCATCAATAACTCCAGTCACGGGATGACCCATGGATGACATAGGATCATCTGCCTTTTCTGGCTGGAAAATGTAAATGAATCAGATCTTTACCCGGAGGCAAATGCTGTGATCAAGGTTTTAGTTGCAGGAGTTTAGCATGCTCCTTCTTAACTGTAGCTGGAAAATGCATAAAAACAGAGTTCCCTTGCTCTAGCTTATTCAATTTTAGGTGCATATGTTGTTGGTTATTTAACAGTTCAGTTATCCAATGCTTGATTTGAACATTCACTTGTATCTTACAGCGTTCACTTCTCAGTCATTTTATTCCACGAGTCCCCAATTATTTTGCTGACCTCCCTATCCTTGCCCGGATGCAATGCTTTCAATTTTGTATGTTGCTCGGCAAAGAAAAAAATTGTAAGCACTCCTATTTGGCTTAGGATTGTTGTGATCCCTCTCTTTCATTTCATCCTTCCTCCTACGACGTCGATGAAGAGTTATCAGAATTGTTCATGTAACTAGGTGCTTGCAATAATTGTTCACTAGAAACCCCTCTTAATTTCTCCGAACCAACCATCACAGTCATAAGATAAGCATTCTCAAATTTCCCATCAATAACTCCAGTCATGGTTCCCTTGCTCTAGCTTCTTCTCAGCATCTAGTACGGTTCCCTTGCTCTAGCCTCTTCTCAGCATCTAGCAGGGACCTGCTACCTCAGAGCTCATCTTGTTTAAAATTGTCATTTAACCCCCCCCCAAAATTTTCTCCAAAAGAAACGACGACATAGAGTATTGCCCTCCTTTTTGGAAGAAACCCTTACATGACATTTTATGAACTCACAAGTACTTTTTATGAACTGACAAGTACTGTACACTATTATCATTGTAGAGCAAAACTAAATAAACTAATCAAAACTTAAATAAATAAAATTATTATATTAAAAAATTTAAATTATTTATTTTTAGTAATGTAAATTTTATAAGTTGCAACTCAATTTTTGGTCAAATGCTCATTAATGGAGATTCAACGCAATTTCTATTGCGTTATACTTCCCAGTGACAGGATAATAATGGAAATATTAGGCTTTTATTCATACACAATGAATTATGTAATAACAAAATATTTAAAATTATTATATATTTTATTTAGAATAATTCATAATTTATTAAATATGTTGCTTTAATAATTGGGTTAATGTAGGTCATTTGAGTGTAGCTCGAGTAGTCACACAAAATGTTGCTTTTTTTTTTTGCTAAAGTAAGTGAAAGTCCTATTCCAATTATAATCAAAGTTACATAATATACAAAAAAGGCACATTTTCCCACGCAAAAGCCGAGCCTAACAAAGCCTCATCCCATGGGTCCCCAGTCCAAGCCTCGGGCCCAAACCAACTTCCCATGATACCATTACGATCCTACCACAACGTGGCCATTCAATCACGCCTCGAAGATCGAACGGCCTAGGTGAAATTTTGGGTGAGCAAAAAGCTCACACTTTAACAACAAAAACAGACCCGAAAAGAAAATAAAACAACATTTTAATCCATTTCGAGTCCGAATGGGATGATAACTTTCAGGCAGTTCAGCCACCCAAAATCCACTAGATGAGAGCAATCACAAAAGGCCTCTCCAACATGTGCGAAACTTAACTACGCCCTCGGACCCGAAGCTTTATAGAGCCATTCTTAAACACATTTTGGGTCGGCATGGAAGGTTAACTAATGAGCAGTTTGCCATATGAAAAGCATTGTAATTCAGCGATTACTCTGACCTGCTCACTCTTTAGTGAAATTTGCGGCCCCAAACATTAAAAGGCTATAGTGGATAGTCTTATTCCTTTGAAAACTTGTTCTGTAAAAAGTTTCCCACCCGATAACCAGTTAACCTCTAGTTTCGCTCTTGACCTCCTACTCATACTTTCCTTCATGTCGGTTAAAAGTCCTCTATGCATAAACAATTTCCTGCTTGTACATCATCCTACCTATTTCCTCTGTTCTGGCAGATCTCCCTATCTATTGATGCATGTTTGTGAAACTCATCCCTAAATTGACCCTGAGGAGTCTTTGACCACTTATAGATTTTATTGCTTTTGTCACATAGAATGCCTTCATTAGCCATAAGGTCCGCTAACCTGTTGGTCATTGTTCACACATGAGTGAAGCTAAGGGTTCTCATTGTGTGTAGGTGGGATTGAATAATATGATAGACTTGCAGTAGTCTCGAGTGTTTTGAAACTTTGTTTGGCACTGATCCATTGCAAATTTTCTTAACTGAGTTGATTATTAGTTTCGAATCAGCTTCTATTATGGTATTATGAAAGTTTGAGTCCTTTAATATTTCTAGGCATTGCTCTAGGGCCATGAGCTCTACCATTTTATTAGTGGTTTTACCCAGATGATTGTGAAAGATGGTTATTATTAACCCTTTATCATCTGTTATAACTCCTCCATACCCAGCAATGCTAGGATTTCCTTTTGAGGCCCCATCTATGTTGCACTTCATAAAACCAGGGGGGGTTGCCATAGATCCTTATCAACTGATATATGACTTACATTCTTGGTTATTCCCTGGGAGAAGAGCCCCTGAAGGCCCAACTTTAGCAGAATCTGCCTATCCTGTTCATGAGGTCGATTCTCGGGGGGGGGTTTCTTAGGCTTCCAACAGTCTCTTTGAGTTGTCCTATGATTTGATGCACATTGCTTTGGGAAGAACTACTCCTATTCTTGAAGATTTTATTGTTACGTTATTTCCAAACATCCCAAATTAGAAATACAAGAACCAGTTCCCAAGCTTTGTTGATTATTTCATTTGTAGAGAAATTACTCCTCCAATTCCTCAATGTGCTTTTGATGCTTCCAATGTCCCTATCAGAATGTCTGAAGATACCAATTTCATAAGGTGGAGGTGAATGGGAAAAGGTTGAGAAGGTGTTCCATAGTTTCTTCTTGTAATTTGCAAAGCTGGCATCTTGATGGACCAATTACCCCTCTCTTCCTCAAATTTTCCCAAGTTAGAATCTTCTTATGTTGCACCAACCACATGAGTAGTTTGATTTTAATTTAAATTTGATTCTTCCATAGGTCCTTCCATACTGAATCAGGGTTTGGAAATTCAAGTCCAAGGGCTATTTTCTTGGCATATTTAAGGTTAAAGTTTCCTTCATTGTTTTTGCCCCATCTCAGTCGGTCTAAAGATGTTGAAATTCGAATCTTTCTCTATTCCAAGATAGCTATGAGAGCTTATGCCTAGGCCTTCAACGGAGAGTCCTCACTGTAAATCAGATTCTTCCATACTCTCCATTTTCCTTTGTTTCTATTCTGCTCCCAGAAGTTATTTACCCTGTGTAACTCTTTGTTATCGGTATCCTTCTTAAGATTGTCAAAATCTTCTCTTAGCAGTTTTGGTTCCTGTTGCCAATTATCTTCCCAAAACAAAGCAAGGTTTCCATCTTTGATTTCCCAAAAACTGTGTTTTTGAACAATAGCTATGTTCTCCCAAGCTTTGTTTCAGATGTGGGAGCCTTTGATTATTCCAGACATTTTGATGTACTCCCTTTCTTGCCAATTGTTTGCATATTTCTATTTCCAAATCTTGGGCCAAGGGGCATCTGATTCCTTTAGCCATCTCCACCATAGTTTTTCCCCCAAAACTTTGTTTAGGATTTTAGGGTCGTCAAGTCCCAAACCTCCATGTGTCTTAGGTATATAGATCTTTTCCTAGGCTACCAGAGCCCATTCCTTTTTCTCCTCCCCTTTGCCGCAAAGAAAATCTCTTTGAAAATTTCTAATTTGTTGCATAACTTCTTTAGGAGCTAGGAGTGCTGAAAACATTAAAATAGGAATAGTTTGTAGGATGCTTTTGTAAGCACTAGTCTTCTTGCCAAATTCAAAGACCTGTTTGTCCATTTCCGGATTCTGTCCTGAAGTATATTTATAACAGGCTCCCAAACTATCTTGCTTAGAGGTTTGTCTCTTAGAGGAACTCCAAAATATTTGGAGGATAACATTTCTCTTTGAAAACCTAGAATTTTGGTGTTTTTTCTTTGTATAGCCATATCAGTATTAAAAAAGAAAATATTTGATTTGGTAAGGCTCACCTCAATGCTCACAGCCATAGCAAAGTCTTTCAAAATTTGTTTGGAGGCAAGAACTTCTTTTACCGTTGGTGTACCCTGCAGCATGGTGTCATTCACAAATTGTTGATGAGTCAAAGCATCCCCATTCATTGTGAGTTTGAGCCCCTAAATTTTGCCTTCTATTTTGGCAGCTTTGATCGCATTGCCCAGCCCTTCCATCATGAGAATGAAGAGGAAGGGTGAGAGCATATCTCCTTGTCTAAGACCTCTTGTAGGCTCGAAGGTTTGGGATGGTGAGCCATTCAACAATATTGAAAAGCTTGAGGTGGTAACGAGGGTCATAACCCATCTTATCCAGTTATTGTCAAAGCCATATGCTTTTAGAACTTCCCTGATATATGCCCAACGAAGATTGTCATAAGCCTTTTCAAGATCAAGTTGTATGATCATGAATGTCTTCTTATTGGTCTTCAAAGAGTGGATCACTTCATGAGCTTGAATGATATTGTTTAGAATTTGTCTACCTTCCACATATCCAGTTTGCTCCTCAGACACTAGAGTTGGAAGAAGGGGCTTAAGCCTATTTGCAATTATTTTGGAAATAATTTTATACACCACATTGCATAATGCTATGGGCTTGAATCTATTTGGTGTCATAGAATTTTATTGCTTTGGGATCAAGGATATGAAAGATGTGTTGAGCGCCTTCAAAACAGTTTTGTTTTTCCTTGAGTCCTCTACCACCTCCTGAATATATTGCTTGATTATGTTCCAGCATGCTTTGAAAAAGTCAACGCTGAAACCATCTGGGCCAGGAGCTTTCCCATTTTGCATTTCTTTGATGACTTCGCTAACCTCCTGTTCATTAACTGGCCTGTTGAAATTATAATTATCTTCTCTTGTCACAAGCCTAGGAATGTGCTTAGTGAAGTCATTGATGAAATGTGATTTGTCTATGAGTGTCTCTTCTACTATGCCTTGGAAATATTGAACCAGAGAAGATTCTATTTCTCTGTGGGTATTGAGTTGTTTTCCTTGCATATCTTTTAGTTTTAAAATCCTGTTATGAGACCGATGATCCATAGTGGTTTTGTGAAAAAACCTTGTATTCATGTCTCCTTCGTTTAACCATTGAACTCTCAATTTCTGTTTCCAAAAGATCTCCTCTTGCTTACATAAGCCTTCCCAGTCTTGTTGAAGTGAACCAGCTTGCTTCTTACCCTCCTTGGTGAATCCCTTTGTGATGAGCTTTTGGTTAATTTATTATAGCTTGCCCTCATCTACTTTTTTCGCTTCAAAGATATTGCCAAACTGATTCTTATTCCAATCTTTAAGCCTGAGTTTGATGTGTTTCAACCTCCTCTGCAGAAGGAACATTTTAGTACCCTGAAAATTCAAATCTTTTGTCCACCATTTTCCAATATTGTTGTTGAAATCTGGATGGGTAAACCAAATGTTTTCAAATCTAAAAGGTCCATTTCTTGGCGTTCCTATAAAGGACGCTTCTAATTGAATGGGCCAGTGGTCCGAGCCTCCATAAGGGAGAATTATAGCTAACAAGTTAGGGCCTAATAGGACAAGGTCCTCAGAGATAATGAATCTATCTAGTTTAGAGGCCACTTGAGCATCCACTCCCGTTTTATTATTCCAAGTATAGATACTATTGAAGGTTTCTATATCTACTAGCCTCATGTTGTTAATGAAGTTCTAAAAAGTTATGGAATCTCTACCTAGAGCTCTATTCCCACCTTTTTTTTCCAAGAGAGATCTGATCATATTAAAATCGCCTGCCAGAATCCATGGGATGCCCATATGTCTTTCTCTTAGCTCCTCCAGAGAGGTTAGAAGCCTGAATTTATCCTCAAGCTTTTGTGGACCATAGACATTTGTGATCAAGTAAACTTCCTTGTCCCCCAAAGGTTGGATGACCACTGATAGGTAGTTCCTAGAAGCTTTAGCATCTAGGACTCCAAGTTTTTGAGGGTTCCACAGCGTAAGAATTCCTCCTACTGCGTTGTCTTCTTTAACTTCTAGATATTCATACTTAATAAGCCACTTGCTATGTGTTTCTCTTATTTTGTCTATAGAACATTTTGTCTCCTAGATAAATACCAAATCTGGTTTTTCCTCCTTCATTCTATTGTTGAGATTTCGTTGTTTCCTTTTACTTCATAGACCCCTAATATTCCATGTTGTAAGTTTCATTAAGAAATATTTGTAAATGAGTAACTAGATAGGTCTTTCATCTTACCTGAATTAATCATGAGTTTCCACATTCTAACAACAACTCATTTTGTCTCTTCTTCCTCTTTTCCTTCTTGGGTTCTTGGGAGCATGTCCCTCTATTACCTCCATAGTTTTGACCCCTCTGTTATCCCGACTATCATGGTTCCTTTCGACTCCTGAACCTTTTTCCTGAGTTCTCAAGGGGAAGAGCTATTGTACTTTGTTAAATTCCTCTTGAGGTAGCAAATCCACTCCTTTGGTAGTTCCTTCCTCCAGGAACTTTTCTAGATCTAGGTACTCCCTTTCCAGTATGTCCTACAGTTCATGCTCCTCTGCACCCACATCACTTGAGTACATCTCTTGGTCCCTATCGAGTTCCATCGTACTGGGCTGATCTTCCTTTAGTTGGATTTTGTTAGATATATACTCTGTGGTGTCATCCTTTTCCTTCACTACTAGATTGTCCTTCAATTCTTGCTTCTCTCTTTCAACCCCTTCTTCTTCCTCCAATACCTTGAACCTATTATGACTAGGCTGGTTTTCCTCATAGATTTTTTTTTGGTTCTTTCTCCCCCCTTTTCCTTTGCCTCCCACTTTAGTATAGCCTTCATTCTCTTTACTTGAGGTTGCCTTGATGCTGCTCTCCATTTTATTTACAGGGTAGTCTCTGAAGAGGTGCCCGTGTTCATGACATTTACGGCATCTGAAGGGTATATGCTCATAATCCACCGCCTGCACCCAATCTTCATCATAAACTTCTAGGATTATTTCATTCGCCAAAGCCCTAGAGAGGTCCATTTCCACACATATTTTGGCAAATGAGGTATATTTTCCATGAAGTGTGGCCTCTGATATTTTGATGAAATGCCCTACTTTATTACCTTTGGCATCTAATGATTTTGGTTTTCAGTAATATAGAGGTAGGGAATAAAGTCTTATCCATACCGACATTGAAGTAAATGTCTCACGCTCCGAGACGAAGTTCATCACCCAAGGTCGCATGTAAAGACCTGTAGCCGCATAGAAGTAAGGACCTGCTTCAAACATCTTGTCCTTATCCTCTATGTTTGCAAACACAACTGTAAAGAAACCGTTGGATCCAAGGTGCAGATCTATATCTCCCTTAGGTTTTCAATGGTTCTTTATCCATGCATGTAGGGCCTTCTCCGTTGGCCAAAACCCCCATGAATTTGCATATCACTGAATAGTTTGCCATGTGCTCGCTGTGCGCCTGTAGCCTGGATCACTTAACACCACTCGTGGTGTGATAGAATCCCTTGGTTTACAAGGTCCTGTCTGAATTCTGGGGTCATCTTTCTGACTGTCTACTTTTATATGTTTTTCTCTTCTAACTTCCTCCTGTGTTTCTGCCATTTTCTGTGCTCTATTGTTTTCAAGTTTTCCTCTTTCTGTACCACCGATTTCCACCTCCATTGACTTCTTGAAACGATTAGAGACTAGATGACTGTAGGAAGGAGTAGAACTCCCCCCTTGAAACCCCTCCATGGTGCCCAACACCGAAATGCTGATGCAAACCCTAGTATTGCGTGTTTTTTCTTCTTAGAGTTGCCCAGGGAATCAAGACTCGAGTTTTGGTTCACCGGGAATGATCCACGGAAAATGTTGGTATTCTCCTAATTTAGATTCAATTACTACATGTGACAAGTTGAACTCATAAAAGTAGTTGTGTGATTTTTCTAGAAAATGTTTTATATAAAATCATGAATCACAGAAGCTTGCATTTTGAGAATATATCTTTATAATGACTTCAAGCCTTGTTTTTGAGAGTCCATCAAAGACTAAAACATGCATATTTTTCATGTAAAATATCAACATTTTTTTGAGCAAGAAAGAAAAAAGATTAATTTAGTGTAGATTTACAAAGTAAGAGTTAAAAATAATAATAAAAAGTTTAGACTCTTATGTACACATTGTAAATAAGATAGCAAAAAAATTTAAATTTATTTTATATTTTTTAAAATAATTTAAAACTTATTAAATATCTTATATAGGTTCAAATCCCACATTAAAACATATATTTGTTCTAACATCCTCGAACTATGTGTTGACAGCGCCTTCAACTTACATTGACAAATAATGAAACCCTACATTCTCAAATATATAATTAATTAATGTGTATAATTATTTATTAGGATGATTTTAAATGTTTAGTAAGACTAAATATGGTAAAAAAAGCCTTAAGAAGATAAAATATTATTTAGAATCTTTTAATTTTAATTTTGAAAAATATAAAGAAAGATAAATGTTCTAAGCCATTACATTTTTAATAAATTAAAAAGATAATAAAGTTGTTAGCGCAATAAATACTTGGAAACATAGATAATATAGATATAAAAAATTTGGCATCCTCAATTGTTTCAGCCTCACAAAAATAACAACTTTTCATATTAATATATATATAATATATATATTCAAAGTAATTTTATTATAATTTTTAACTAATATAAAATTTTTAAAAATTAAAATTATCAATAATATAAACACCTAAGTTAAAATTATCATTGTTAAATTAAAATTTTAAGTTATTTAATGATAATTGTACCAAACTTTTAACCAAAATAGGATTTGTATGTAATTAATTATTACTAAATATAAATATAATACGGAATATTTTTTAATTTTATAAATTCAGTAGTCTTTTTCACAATTTCTATTTTATATTTTCAACTTAACAATGATATTTTTTCCATATAAAGTTTATTTAAATCCAAATTTATTTAATATGACTAATCCCATTTCTATGACATATCCTATGATTTTATTTATGGGGTCAAATACCTTTATAGAGGAGAGGATTTGATTTATCATCTTTTTTCTTCTTTTTTTTAATACAATTGTCTGAGTTTTTCTCCTAAATATGAATAACATTAATGCTACTATATAGATGATAGAATTTGATTTATAATTTTTTTTTGACAATTGTCTACTTATTCACTTTAATGTAAATAACATTAATGCTACCATATATCATTTAAAAATATTATTAATACTATATTTTAAACAATGATAGATACAGATATAGATAGAAACAAGTGCCATATAATAGATAGTATTTGTCGCTTAGTTTAAATAGATAGTATTTTTCACTTAGTTTAAATATAGATAATTGAAGTAAAAAGCAATAAAAAACTAAAATTACATATATCCCATCTTGTAACAACAAGACAATTGCATTTATGGAAAATAATATAATTGCCTTTAATTTGTTTATTATTTATTACATTTGTTCATTTATGCTTACTTGATGTTAGTAATTGAAATATTTAATAAAGATTTTCCCAAGTATCCTACCATTGAATATAGTGGTTATAATTTTGGATATGGTTGCATTTTGAACTTGGATTATTTCTCAAGTTAAAAAATTTCATATGTGTGTGTGTGTGTGTGTGTTCCTCTCTCTCTTTTCTCTCTCTCTCTCTCTATATATTTATATATTATATAGATATATGCACCAAACTTGTCTTGTTCTTTAATTCAACACTCTCTATCGATCATGTCTTCAAATCACAAGAATAAAACTCTAATCTAATACACAACTATTTTTAGGTTTCTAACAAAATCACGGGCCCAATTGTCTACAACTTAGCTAGCTATTTGATATAACAAAGCGATGATTTTTAAGGATATGCCTGTTGATGAGGTATTTTTTAAATTTGAAGAAAGATTTGATGCATGATTCAACAATTTGTCTCCTTCCAAAATGATTGAGATGGTGAAAGCATAAAGGGTAGACTATGAGATCATACTTTGTGAAGTTGTACATTGGAATAATTTTAAAAATTATGTTTCACTTCATTTAGAAAATTGTATTAAGAAATACTTTTATAGTTTGAGTATATGAAATGTGTCACTATAATAATTTTTAAAAAAATATTATGTATATGAAATAAATATTATTAAGTAAATTCACATTAAAAAATAGAAAATAAAAAAAATGATGTTCAAAATCTCATAAATAGAGAGAGTGTCAAAATGCAATCAATATGCAAATTATACATATTGAAACAACAAATTAAACATTTAACTATTTTCTAATGTTAACGAAATCTAGGCATATTGGAATAACAAATCAAACATTTAAATTTGTTCTGGTTTTGAAAATATTATTGTACTAGAATGTATAAGTTTATGATCGGTTCCTTTTTCTTCTTACTTTTACATTTACACAAGTAAATTGATAGCTTACCTTTATTTTAATTTTTGATAAAGATAATGTTTTTAACAAATTGTATTATAAAAAAATCATTGCAACTGTTATCACTTAGGTTGTCCCTAGGCTCCTATTAGGGATACGGCCGAGGTAACCACAAACCAATCTTCTGATTGCAGGTTCTAGCCCACTTGCAATCGGAGAGGGCTCTCTCCTTTAGAGTCAACCTCAGTTGATCTGGATTCAACCTTAGTTGATGATTTTAGGCTAGCTTTCTGACTTCAAGGAAATGTTAACTGTGATTGGGAGGAAGGTAGGATTCTCGAGTAAAGAGGCACAGTAAGGTGTTATAAGTTTTGAACCATTGGGCATGGAGTCACAGATTGAGGCATGCGAGCGTTTTCTTGGTCACAAGGGGATACAGAGTGGGATAGCCACACAAAATACAATACTCGGTCTGCTGAAAATGCGGAATGAGCATCAGGGATGAAAGGCAAAAGAGAATCATTTCATCATGCTGACAAAGAGGAGAAGTGGATGAGTGGGATCCCAGAGCAGTTAATAATTCCAAAGACATGCACCCATATGTGAAAGAAACGGGGTAAACCAGATCATTTAAGAATACAAGCTCATAACCATTTCTGAAGAAAACATCGAAAAGTGCAGAAATTGAACTTAAGGTGTAACGAAACAAATCTTAAGCTATTCTTTTTTCCTGCAACTTAGAAAGGCGGAAAGGTGATAAAAAATAAAATAGACAGGGAAGAAAAACACTTATTGGATCATGCAGAGACACAGGAATTCTGTGATCATTCCTTGGCCAAGAGAAAACAACAAGTTGTTTCGCAATCCATGGTTTTAGCAATCTTTGATTATGAAAAATATGACAGTTACAGTGCGAGTCTTTACTCAGAGAAATTGCTGGAAAGGAAACTGACCAACAACTACTACTACCAACCAACCAACCCCTCACAATATCGCTTCGGGTGGTATTTATAAACAAAGTATCAGGAAGACATCATTACAAGTGA
>APFE031025906.1:13818-43504 GCA_000404065.3 Pinus taeda
ATATAGCACCATCGCTTCCAAGTTTGTACGAACAACCGGGTTGATAAAATGAGAGACAGGAAGCCTCAGGAGTTGTAGCATTATTGCTACAATACTGGAGCTCACCAATGCACAAGTACTAGTTCTTACTGTAGGTTGTCACTTGGTCAGTTGGTGCAAGATCACTAGGGGCTCAAGCCAACTTCTATGGATTCCAGAAGAAGCTTATATGTGATGAAAGAAAGGAAGGCGTACTCTATAGAGGCTACTCTAATTGTAGAAAGGAAAAAGACTGAAATGTAAAGTAAACCTAGCAAACCCTACTTAACCAACTAATCCTACTTTTGTAGAAATAATTATGCAAACCATGAAATGAATGCCATTACCTACTTAAGGAAGTAAACAACATCTACTCAAGCTATTTCTAGAAGTAAATGAGAAAAAAAATCTTTTTCTATTTTTATGTATTTTTATGTGAAATTGACATGCATGGATTTTATTGTGTGTGAAGGTGGAAGTGAATAGGTGGTGTTGAAGGGCAACTTTGGGCTTTGTGGGGATGAAGGATAGTATGGATGGTTCCTAGGAAGTCTCGGGTGGCCTTCTGGAGGCTTTTCCCACACCCGGCCTTCAAAATAAATCCTACAGGAAAATCTACAGGAGAGGGTAGGGAAAATTTTAAGAATCACCCTAAATTTATATGTATAATAAGTGGGCTAATCCCAATGATACATAGGAAAAATGGGAGGTGATTTTATCAATAATTAATATGTACATATAATTTTTTTGGCGAATCTCTAACCATATTATATTATCTTGTACAGTGATGGAGAATCTTTCACTGAATTATAAAATCTTGTAAGATCTTGGCAAATATTTTACCAAATAATAAAACATTGTGAAGTCTTGGTGAATGTTTTGTTAAAGTATGAAACCATATATGATTATAAGAAAACATATTCATTAAATTGTAATATAATAACATACATGTTTGGAAAAAAGAAACATAATTTTCTCTTCCTACAAACAATGTTCCAAGTTTCAGTGGTTGTGTTTGTCAAGGTTCTTACAATACACTCTTTCATATCATTCTATTAGTTTTGATAATATTCCACAACAGAGTTCTTGTAGGTGTTGATATTGACCACAAGTTCTGTCAAGGTAGGAGAGATTAATCTTTTCTCTACAACTTTTGTCAAGCTACCACTTTTTTCAAGTTATCAATTTTCTTTCTTATTCCATAGAATTGCGAGATTAAAAAAAAAACACATCAAGTTTATTTACCCGAACACGCCAACAAGTAGCAAGCCCCGACTATATTATATAAGAAAGTACTAGGTATCCCAAAGGCTTGAAGGGGATTTAGTTGAAAGAAGTGACCTGTAAGAAGCGTTCCATTAATTATATGAATATATAAATTTAGATTTATCATTATTTTAATTTCAAATATTCAATTAAATAATAAAATTTAATTACGTCTCTCCCAATCTAAATTGCTTATTAGCATAATTCACTACCCTCATACATCTCCCATTTTTTAACAGTGTTGTAACATGTAGATTAATTTCCTTTTTGGTGAACAATCTTCACCTTTTAGGAAAATATGGTGTAGTGGCTCCAACCCCTACAAATCATTAGGACAAACTAAGAATAGCATAGAAAATGAAAGGTTGTACAAACCAGCTTATTTTTCAAACAACTAATCCAACATCAATACCTAAACTTTCATGAAGATATCATATTGAGAATGTTTGAAAAATGGTGGGAAATATTCTGCGAGGGTGATGCTGAAAGAGTGAAAGGTTGTACAAACCAGTTTATTTTTCAAACAACTAATCCAACATCAATACCTAAACTTTTCATGAAGATATCATATTGAGAATGTTTGAAAATGGTGGGAAATATTCTGCGAGGGTGATGCGGAAAGAGTGATAAGGTTTCACTATTTAGAATTTTTTTTGTGAAATCAAAGAAACCAATATTAATGGAGATATTGGTATTTTTTACTCAATTTTGTGAAGTGACTAAATGTAGCTTTAACCATTCATCTTAAGATGTTTTTACAATATAATTTCCTAAGTCTATTTAATATCTTCATTATCATAAAAACCAACCTATATCCATTTTAACTCCACATCTACCACTCTTAGAGGGATGAAATCTATTTATCCCTCTGAGCACTTGGTAGACCCAGAATTAAGATGGATCTATGATGATAAAATTTCCCCTTTAAATAGTCTATGCTCACATGAATACCATGGTATTACCATGGGTCAATACCATGGGTTATCATAAACTTGGAGCTTAAGAATTATTATTAGTAATTTATAAAAATTAATAAAATTAATAATTGATTTTTATTTTATTTTTTATTTTAATGAAGTTAAAATGTTTAACATACATTAAATTACAACATCCATTTTTATTCTTGATCCACGAAGCCCCAATAGGGATCAAATATTTTTTCACTCTATGCTAGTTTGCATATCACGATATTTGATATTTTTCCACTCTATGCTAGTTTGCATATCACGATATTTGATCCCTCTCTCGGCTTAGTAGATCCAGAGTAAAGATGGATCTATGTTAGTTTAATTCCCCCCTTTAAATAGGCTACATTCTACGTAAATACCATGTGTCATTTTTATTTTTATTAATACTAATATTAGGGTTAATAATGTTTTTTTGCATGGCATTAATAATAATCTAGCCCATGGTATTTGGCCCATAGTATTTTTCCCATAGGTTTGACCTAATTGTAACACATTTTTTGAGTGTCCTTAAATATAAGGTGACTTATGGAGTAAATATAAAAAATGTTTTATTTATTTATCATACCTCTCGTTTATTTATATTTTTATTAATTTACCATACATCTTTTACAAATATGGTATTTGGCCCATAGGATTCACTTAAATAAAACCTCTTTTTTGAGCCTTCATAAATAGAAAGAGGGTTATGGACTAATATAAAAAGAGGTTTTATTTATTTACCATACCTCTAGTTTATTTATATTTTTATTGATTTACCATACCTTTTGAGTAAGTATAAAAAGAGGTTTTATTTATTTACCATACCTCCACTTTATTTATATTTTTATTTGTTTACACCCTTGCATGTATAGAAGGTGACTTATGGAGTAACTATAAAAAATGTTTTATTTATGTACCATTCCTCTGATTTATTTATATTTTTATTAATTTACCATACCTCTTTTATAAATATGGTATTTGGCCCATGGGATTCACTTAAATAAAACCTATTCTTGAAAATTAGGGAGAATGGAAGGTTGTAACTCCTAATTTGAAGGGCTAAATTTACCTTTTTTACCCTCTCCCTTAAAATGAGGTGGGCTAACCTCCATACCTAATTTTTTAATAAAATAAATTTGAGGCGATTTGTAAAAATGTACTATGATACAAAATATTCACCCACTAAAAATTTAAAGCCCCTTAATTTCACCAAAGGGCGAAAATTCGCCCCTAAAATTTTCCATGACATAGGGGATCTACAGGAGGTCTACAAGAGGATGCCAAGAGAAGTTTTGAAGGATTTGAAGGTGTGAGTGGGTGGAAAAGGTAGATGAAGGTTGGGATGATGTGTTAGGGTGCCTAGGGTCCACCAAGGATCACTAGGAGAGGGAAAGATGATTGGGAGAGAGGAGGAAATCCCATGGAGAAATGCAGAAAACTAAGGCAGATTTGAGGTGAACCTTGGGCGATGTGCAGGGCATGGATCAAAGAGAGAATGTGATGGCTGATAAGCGGACCTACTGTGAGGAGAGATCTGCTACAAAAGAACTGACAACCAGCTAATAAGATCAAGCAAGCAAGGAAGTGAGTACATCTAAAAAAATAGAATTTTTCATTAAGCTAGTCTAAACTATGATCCATGGAAGTGAATGCTGAGCAATGCTACAATAAAATAAATCATGGAACAAGACTTATTGAAAATACATAAATGAGCATGGTGGAAGAGATCTAAAGAAAAGCATTAACCTTCTAACAAACTGCAAACACTAGAAATCCTATGGAGAAGGAAAATTTGTGTTTTTGGGACAACAAGAGGGTATTTTCCTTAGTTCATGGTCCCAAAAGGAGGAAAAGAGGCCAAGGAACTATTGCTAGCCTTTTGAATCTTCTTTCTATCACTGCTTAACCTGCTATAGAAAACACAAATGGAAACAACCTTCTAAATCACCAAAAGAAACCTATTCTTAACCAAGAAAGAAATTCATCTAACAGCAACTAATCCATAAACTGAAATGAAACATACAATTACAAACAAAGAGGAGCCTAGATGCTTGTATTGACCCTAACCCAAGAGCTTCAGCCCTCTGAGGTAACTCAGTGCTAGCTCAAAAAGGATCTCATCTTTCTTATCAGCATAGTAATAGGATTACATGAAACTGTCCACAAAAGTAAGCTTGAAGTTGAGCAGAGTTTTACAATAGAAAAAGTGCAACAAAAATCCAACAAAAATTTGACCCTAGTGAGGCCCTAGGCCTCTCTAATTATACAATTGAAGCTCCCAATAGCTTCCTTAAAATCAGGGAGACTCGGTTCCCAAAACTCGAGATAAGCATAAGTTATCCTCCACTTTCTTGGCTAGCTCCTAGTGCATTGATTTAGTTGTTTATACTCTGAGCTGCATGAAGGGTAATTCAAAGTGGGGAGTAATAAATGAGGGGGATTACCTCCTACAAATCCCATGCTTTGTCAACTTCGAATTATTGCTGCCAATTGCCCATTGAATCTTTGACTTTGTCTTCAAAATTCAACAAAAATCTGCATTAAACACATATTAGACCTCATGGCATCATAACTAACTCAACTCACTCCATAAGCATACATATAATAAAAAACCATGTAATAAGCTAAGAGAATGGTTGATTTAACTATGTTAGGATGCAAAATGAGTCCATATAATTACCCATTTATGGGGCTCATCATCACCCCCCTACTGAAGGTATTTCTCATCCTCTTAGCAACTTAGTCCATATCCTCATCTTTGATGGCCTTGGTGGCCTCTCTAGCATCCTAAGCTTCTAATGTTGTTTCCTCTTCTCTGTCATAGAAGCCTGCTTTTCTGTCTATCTCTTCCCACTACCCTTGCTCTTCTTCTTCAATCCTCCCTTCTAACATGCCTAACAGCAGTGGTGGACTCAGTTTGATGCCAATCCAATTTACCTGCAGCCTCTGCATTGAGTGCTTGTACATTAGCACTCTCCTTAGTGCCTCCTTCATCCTCATTGGGGAATGATATTCCCTGATCTTCAGACTGTGTGGTAATGTGTTCCATGTCCTCATACATGCATGCACACAGTCATCCCCAAGTAACCTGTCGATGTCCTCAAAGGGTGCAATGGCCTGTGCTTGATTACTTATATATTTAGGCGCAATTTGAGGATTATTTGCAAGTGGCTAGTGTGTGATAATGAGGGCCATGGGATCTGATGGCTCAACTTTGATCATTAGTAGCTCATTCTGCTCTCTGATCATCAACATTTTTACTTTAGTTGCCCTTAACTCCTCATGGTTCATCCATGAAGACATGGCCATTTGTTGTAGGTCCCCTAGCCAAGAATTGGGGTCCCACACGTTCATGTATGTAAGGGCCATAGTATGGAGGTAAAATTCTACCATTTTTGCCTTATCTTGTGCTGTGCTTTGGTCACACAGGTCCATAAATTGTCCGTAATATTGAAAATGCATTGTGCCTCTTTGTGCCGAAGTCTTTATATGAAACTGTAGCCATTGGTCCCTGAGGTATAATCCATAGGATTTTGTTGGTGTTATACATTACAATGCCTCCATGGATAAGCCAACCATATATGTTAGTTGGGTTTCCTTCTCCTTTAGCTGCCTTCTTACCAATTTATTTTCATTTTGGATTTGGCTTCTTGAAATTGCCTCCATATGTCTAACATCACTTATCTCCTTGACGATTTCTCCAAGCTTATTCTCCATGTGGCCAACATCCTCAACTCCCTTGGATTTGGCTATTTGCATCCACCTACGTGTTCTTATTCTTTCGTTTTCTAATTCAAAGAATAGTGGGATTGCAAATGTTTGTGGAATTATCCTTCTTCCTTCAAGGAGATGGTAATATGGGGAAAGAATGGGCTGGGGATCAGATTCTTGTGGCTTTGTAGCTTCCTCCTTCCTCTTTGCTCACTCTTCCATTGTTTTCTCAAGATGTTGGGTCTCTTGTAGCCTTGACAATGTCTCCTGTATAACTGTCTGTGCCTCTTGTAGGACTATTTCTGGGTCCTGTAGTTGCACTTTTTCCTTCTAGGTGGAATATCTAGGAGTCCCTCTTTCATATGTGATAGGGGTTTTAGAGGGAGATTCTTCCGCTTTGACAGTGGATGAATCTTCAATTGTAATGGGCACCGTTGAAGATGGCTGGAGTTTTCCTGTTTTTATCCTTGTGCTTTCCCTGGCCTTGAAATACATGGAGGCCTACCTTTTTCTCTTTTATTTTGGTTTAATTTTGTCTGCTTAGGGAGGTGAGTGTAGCTACTTCCTCCCTTTCCAGGCACTCAGGGGACCTTTCTCTTTGGTTTGCCACTGCTACCTCTTTTTCTCCTCCTTCTGCCTCCTTTTCTATCTTTGTTTGCTCTATTTCTTCCTGTTATGTTTCTTCCCCCTTCTCCTCTTCTATCTTAGTTTCTTCCACCTCCTTTTCTTATCTTGCTAAGTCATCATTTGCCTCCCCTTCTCCCCCTTTCTAGTCTTCTTCCTCACTGTTAGAAGGACTGATATCATAGGTGAGGGCCTTTATGCCATCTTCTGCTGTCATGTTCCTGAATACTTCCCATGCTATAGGGAGTGTGAATGTATGGAGGGCTTATTCCACTAAAATTTTGATTAACCCATGGTAAGCCAGTTGATCTGGACTCCCTGCCTTAAACTTAATACTAGATTCTACGAGGGACTTCAGGAGGAAATAGGGGATGCTGAGTTTCTGGGGTGTTGAAGTGTCCATGCCATATCTTAGCTCATGAAGGATTCTAAAATGGTAGCCATAGACTATGCTCTACCTCCCCTCACAGGAATTATATTTGATGATTTGGTAACTAACATCATCCCAAGGGTAGGGTATGCTTGTCCTTCTAATGCCATTTTTATCTTCTAGAAGATGTTCATTGTTTTGGAAGAAGTTTTTCTTGGCAGCCTGTCCAATTGGTTTTTCATCTTTGCTCCAAGGTAATCCAAGAGGAAGGGTAGTAACCCTACTGATAAATTCTGGGGTTATTTCAATCAAAATACCTCTAAAAGTGATAGTGGCATGGTTTCTTGAGTGAGGAACTAAAGAAAGGGAAAATTCCTGAGCAATTTCCTCATCAAACCCTCAGAATTTCTCAAAAAAGGTCATTCAATTTTCCCTTGTGAATATGGCTACTACTTAGGGATGTTCATGGAGCCTAGTTGAATTAGTGGGCTACTTCCTCATGAATCCTCTTGTCACTTTTCTTCTACCCCTTTTGAACACAAAATGTAGAGATAAAGACAAGAATTTTGAAGAAAACAAGAAAACAAAGGAAAACTATGTTATTTTTTTAAAACAAGCGATTTTTTTTAATGTAATTCCTCTTCTTCTATGACTCAATTCCTCTTTAAAATGATATCGTTTCTTGCATATGCTGATAATCAAGGTGTGTATGCATGGAACCTACCTCCTCAAGCTAGAAATCGAGCAAAAAAATCGTGTTTTCTTCTTAAAAATAGCTCATTGCGCCTCCTGTAGAACTATCTGTAGGTGCTCCTGTAGAACTTGTAAGTGCTCCTATAGACAATGCCGAGAGTAGGAGGATGGGTGAGATTGATGCAAAATGATGGTTTTGAAGCTGTGGGGTGACAAGGAGTTTTCTGCAGCTCAGTTTACGAGGAGAGAGTGAGGGAAAAGGTGGTTAGAGTGCTCGAGGAGGAGTACTTATTAGTTCTTTCAAATATTTCCAGTGATGGGGGTGAGTTGGCAAAAATGTACATTGGACATATTTGGACCGTTGGACCCCACCTACCTTGTCATCATGGTTTCTTCGTGCAATCACCTCTCATTATTGCATCGGAGTTTACATACCCTCCACTACCTGTCCTTGGTATCTTTCTCTGAGTTGACTATCACGTGTGCGTGACATCTCCGGATGAGTGTAGTCAACTAGATGAAGGTGGCCAAGTTAACTGGCCACCTTTTCCTTGTTCAACCTCAACCATCTCATTTGCTCATGCATATATTTCAATTACACAAATTCAAACAGATGAGCAGGTTAGTCACTTACCTGTGAGTTGAATGTATGTGTTGTGAGGTATTTTGGCTACCTTTACTATTGCATGCTATCTGCTTTTTTTGTGTGGCTATTTGCTTTAAGCAAGTTTCCTATGGCTAGATTCAAGATTTAGATGTCTCCTTCAATCCTCATGGCTGCACTTCTTTTACTGTTGTAGGTTGATTTTAATGAGATCAACTGCTATAGGAATTCTTGCAGGAGCTCCTGTAATTGCTTCTCCCTTTGAAATTTCATCTTATTTCTATGCTGGGAGTTGTTAGGATGATGCCAGATATGCAGATGGAGATGGAGAGATAATAGGTAAGCTATAGGTGATATTTGAGGTGCTGCTTCCTCTCTTATTTTTTTTTTTTCTTTTTGCTAAAAATTGTTTTTCCTGTGTTTATTTGGAATAAGAAGAAAAAAATGATGATGATGATGTGATGTAGGTGTGGAATGGATGGTAAGGTGGGTTGATAGTTGTAGGAGGGTTTATTGTTCTTCATTAAGCTTCCCAACCCCTCAAACTACTTTTTGGAACCATTTCTGGCTCTCTGTAATTCTTACAGGAGCCTCCGGTAGAAAACATAGGGCCTCCTGTAGAACACACAGTTTCTAAAAAAGAGCATAGTGGGGTGGAAGAAAGGTCATAATTGAGGGAAATGAGTGTGGAGGAGATGAAATAGGTGCTGGTGTGAGTGTCAGGGCTCTGTGGCATCTTCTCTTGCGCCTTGTGGTCCTCTTGCAAACCTGCAATGCACATTAAAATTCAGTTTTTTTTTTTTCAAAACAACTAGGGCACCTCAAGGAGGTTTTCACCCTAATTGCCTGCCCTGGGAATGTCCAAGGGAGGTTTTCACCCATGGATCTTATTTTCTTTTTTCTTTTCTTCTTCTATTTTTTTTTTTCTTAACATCACTGGGCCGCCTCAAGAGAGGTTTTCAACCCAATGATGGGACTTCAAGCGCATCATGGAGGTTTTCACTTGAGTCCTTATTTTTTTTCTTTTCCTTCAGTGAGTCGGTGAAGTGGAGGCTAATATATGCTCCACTACCATCACTGTCTTATTTAGATCTTCAATGAACTCTCACTTGGAGAGGGGCTTCCTATAAATTTTAAACCTATGTCCATTGACAAGCATGGGGATGGCTTCCTCATCAATGGTTTTGATCAGAACTGAACCATTGCCATTCCATTTTTCCACAGTGTAGGGTCCCAGCCATATTGTCCTTAACTTGCCTTTGAAGTCTTTATACCTTGAATCATATAGCAATGCTCAATCTCCCTCTTGGAATTGCTTCTCCTTGCTATTTTTGTCATGACATATCTTCCTTTGAAGCTAAACTACCTCTGTGTGGAGAACGACCTGCAATATTTGTTCATCCAATCCATTGAGCTGGAGTAATCTTTCCTTCTATGCATGGTTAAGGTCTAGATCCAGCTAAGATGTCATCCTTAGTGTATCGAATTCAAATTCTACTAACAACAAAGCCTTCTTCCCATAGACTAGTTCATAGCGTGTGAACCCTGTGGTGGTCTTCCATGTTCTGTTGTAGGCCCAAGTGGCCTCAACTAATTTGTTTGCCCAATATTTTCTGCTACTACTCACTACCTTGGTCAAAATTCCTTCCAAAGCTCTGTTAGTGACTTCCACCTTCTGGTTGGCTTGTGGATTGTTAGGGGTGGAAGTCTTGTGCTTCATTTTATGATGTGTGAGCAGGTCTTCAATCAAATTGGAAGCGAACTGATTGCCTTAATCTGTGACCAATTCTCTTGGATACCCGAACTTGTAGAATATGTTTTCTCTCAAAACATTAGCTACTTTTTCCTTTATTGCTGCTTTGATTGCTTTTCTTTCTACCCACTTTGCCAGGTAATCGGTGCACACAATGATGTATTGCTTTTGTTTTGAAGGAGGGTTGATAGGTCCCACAAATTCCATGCCCCACTTCTCAAATGGCTCAGAGGCCACTTGAGGTTGCATGGGCATCTCACCTTTTGGAGTAGGTTTCCCCACCCTTTGACACCGATCACATTGGCTGTTGTATCTCCTCACATCTTGATAAAGAGTGGGCCAATAGTAGCCTGCTTGTAATATTTTGAAGGTAGTTATCTTTGCTACAAAATGACCTCCACAAGGCCATCATGATAGGTCAGGAGAATGTCAAAGACTTCCTCCTCCCTGACACATCTTATTAAGATCTGATCTGGGCCAAGTTTGAAGATATTACCCCCAATCCAGGTGAAATGGACGCTTTTCCTTACTATCTTTCTCTTCGCTTTTGAGGATAGGTGTGGTGGAAACTATGCTGAAACCAAGTAGTTTACTATATCAGCAAACCATGGAGAGAGTACTGAAATAGAAAACAGATGTTCATCTGACATTTGGTCATCCACCATTCCTTCTTCACCTGCAGGCAAATTTATTCTAGACAAAAAGTCAGGAACAACATTTTCTTTACCAAGCTTATCAATAATGGTCAAACCAAACTGCTGTAATAGAAGCAACCATCTAATAATGTGAGCATTTACATCTGGTTTGTTCATTAAATATCTAATTGTAGCATGATCAATGTGCACGGAGGTTTGATAGCCTGTGATATAATGTCTGAATTTGTTTAAAGAATGCACAACAACTAGGAGCTCCTTCTCAGTCACTGTGTAATTTAACTCTGCCTTTGACAAATTTTTTCTTATAAAGTATATGGAATAATGTAACTTTTCATTAATTTGTCCTAAGGCTGTTCCTATTTCTTTGTTCGAGGCATCTATGTGAATGTGAAAGGGTAGGGCCCAGTTTGGGCCTCTGAGAATTACGACAATTACTAACTTGCTCTTCAGGGTGTCTAGGGTTTCTTAACAGTTTTCAGACCATATCAAATCAACATCTTTGCCTAAAAGGCCAAACAAAGGAGAGGCTAGCTTACTAAAATCTTTAATGAATCTTTGTAAATATCTAGCTAAGCCTTGGAAACTTCTGACATCTCTCAACTTTTGAGGAGGTGGGACCCTTTGGATGATGACAATCTTGTTGGGTTCCACCTGCAGTCCTTGTTCAAATATTGCATGACCTAACATGGTCCCTTTAGTCATAAAAAATTTACATTTTTTTGGACTGAGGGATAGGTTCATCTCAATACACTTGTTTACAACGTTTCCTAGGTTAGATAAATCTTTTTGAAAGTCAGAACCATAAGGAGTAAAATCATCCAAAAATATTTCCACTGCATCATGAACTAGTTTAAAAAATATACTTAATACCACTCTCTAGAAAGTGGCTGCAGTGTTGCACAAACCAAAAGGAAGGACCCGGTATGCAAAGGTACCCCAAGGACAAGTGAAAGTGGTCTTATCCTAGTCTTCCGGCTGATTTGAATCTGATTGTACCCATGGAACCCATCTGGGAAGGAGAAAAACTTTTTCCCAGCCAGACCATCTAACACTTGATCTATGAATGGTAAAGGGAAATGGTCCTTTTTAGCAGCTTTGTTCAATTCCCGATAGTCAACACAGATTCTCCAATTGCCATTTTTCTTTGGCACTAGCACAAAAGGAGAGACCCATTCATTGTCAGAGATGGGGTAGATGAATCCTGCATCAAGCAATTTTTGCAAATCTTCTTTAACAATGTCTTTAAGTGCTAGATTCATCCTCCTTTGAGGCTGCCTGATTGGTTTGCAATCTTCCTTAATTTATATAAGATGATTACATACTGAAGGGTGCACTCTGTTCATCTCCTTATAACTCCAAACGAAGGCATCTAAATGCTTTCTCAATAAGCTGCACAACTTCTTATCCTAGGAAGTGGATAGGGATGGATTGGTTTTCAAGGTTATTTCTGGGCCAAACTCTGTATTATTAAGACGAAGAGAGGTCGGTTCGGCCACACAAAGATTAGTTGAGGGGTTGTTTTCAAATTCTCTCACTATGTCCTCTAATGGTAAGACACTGGGGGGTGGATTCTGAATCAAATTTTCCATCATATCATCCTCATCTTGTAGTTTCCCCTGGTTTCTAATGCACAAAGTTGTGTAGAATAGAACTCATCCTCATCCTCCTCATCCAACCTGAGAGGTAGGTCATGTTCTAGAAAGGGTTGGGCAGGAGGGTATAGGATTAATTGCTTGGACATATGACGGTTATTTATGGTCATGTTCCCAGCTCGACAGCTGATGTAGTCATCGGTAGTAGCCAACTAGGGTCTTCCCAGGATGAGAGGATACCTAGTGAGCTTTGTCTCTGGCTGTAGAACTAATAAATCAGAAGGGTACTCCTAAGAATCAATGGAGACCATCACATCTTCTACAATCCCTTCAGTGGTCACAGTGGAGCGGTCTGCTAGCTGCAGTATTATTGTGGTCTTCCTCAAGGAGCCCTAGAGGTTAAGTTTGAGCATTGTGTCCTTTGTCATCACATTAATGGCAGCTCCCAAATCAATCAAGGTATGTGGGATCATGGTACCATTGATGTGGACATCAACTACTAGGCTTCTAGGGTCCAGATATTTCGGATAGATTACCTTCCCCAACATCAGGTCGGACAATTTTCCTATGACATTGATGGTTGGCGCATACCTTTTGCACCTTCCGGGATGCCTAAATCACTTCTCTTTGATCAACCTTTATAGATAGGCACATATTTTATGGCTTGGAAAAGTGGTATCTTCACACATAACTGTTTCAATTCTCCTAGAAGTTCAGTTTATTCTGGGGTAGGCTATGTTGTCCCGAATAGTCTCTCAGGAAAGGGTGGAGTTTCTTTAGGTTCACTTTCCTCTTTATCTTCCTCAACCTCCTATGTGGAGGTTGGCTATCTAGGAGAACCTTCCCGGATCACAAGTTAATCTCCTGAATCTCCATAGCATAAGTTGGGCATGATGGTTCCCCACTATATACTTGGTGAGCCTGTCTATTGTTTAGGTTTGAGTTCGGCTGGGCAGGCATTTAAGGTTTCCTTACTAGAGCAGAAGGTAATGGTTGTGGTTGAGCAGGTGGTGGAGGCAAAATAATGGGAGGCGAGTTGTATTGGGGCCTCCACCCCTGATGAGATGCATTCCACCAAGCTTGCAGTTGAACATAGGATTGAAATGAATGAGTAGATGGTTGGGCATGATATTAAGATGGGAAGGACCAAGGAGGAGGTGTGGACCAGGAAGGATGAGCAGGAGGGCCCTAAGAATGTATCGAAGTGACTCAGTTGGGGTTGTAGTATGCTTGAGACGTCCCTTGCATCCCCTGTTGGTATGGTCTAGGTCCATGCGGTCTCCTTTAGTTCATGAAGTAGAGTGGTTCATTGGCTCTTTCGGCCCGTTGGTATACAACTTTAAGTCTAGGCAAGGAAGGGCACTTATCTATAGAATGATCTTCTTCACAGATTGAACAAACCTCTATAGAGTTCAATGGACATTCATTCCTAAGATGCCTCCTGGTGCATCTAGGACAAAAGATGGCCAAAGCCCTTTTTGTTTCCTCTTGTTTTCTTTTGATATGCAAGGTATCCATTTGCATGGCAAGAGTCTGCAGCATCTCACTTTTGGAGTCTTCTAGCATGTTTCTGATTTCACCTTTAATGGATGAATTGGAAGAGGAGATATTGGCTATGGGTTGACTCCCCCTACCTTTCTTTTTGACCGCCCTAGAGTGGTTTCTAAAAACAGTCTTTATATCCTCATAAGATAGCTGGTAGATGTATCCCCCAGCCAACAGATGGAGGGCGTCTAAAAGGTCTTCCAGAATTCTCTTGAGTAGGACCAACTTTAGAGATTCAGGGTCAAGTGTACACTTGGACCTTTTGTAGCTGAGCTGGAACCTTTCTTCATAATCTTCCAAGGATTCATCACTTCCCATGGTCATTCGACAGATTTCTTTTTTGGTATCTTTTGACCTATAGTAGTCTCAATATTTGTCATTAAATGCCTACTACATCTAAGCCCAAGTTGTGATTCTATTGCGAGGTAACTGCATGAGCCAGCATAGTGTTGCATCCTTGAGAGTAGAAGGGAATAGCTTCAACTTTTGCCCATCTTTTGCATTGTCATATGTTCAACAGATGACAACAAACTCAAACAAGAAGGTGTTAGGATCTTCTGTAGTCAAACCATGGAACTGAGGTAGGGTTGAAGGGCTTATATCCTTCACTTTGGTGTCCCCATTAGTCTCCCTAATGGGAAGGGTACCCTGTATTCTTTCTCCATTCCCCCTAGCATTTTTGTTTTCATTCATTGGCTCATGAGGGATGTTTTCTTCATCTTCTTCCCCTATAGGTTCTTCAAATATCTCTGGTTGTTCGCCTAAAGGTTATTCTTGATCACTGCCAGCAAAGAAGAGAGAAGGTTGGCTGTGTAAGGTAGTGGGTGTGTCGGGTAAGAATTTTCCTGAATTATCTCTATTCCTACAAGGAATGAAAGGAAATCTTTTTGGTTGGTTTTTGTTTTTTTCAAACTGATTGTACCTGCAAAACTGAAATGGATTGAACAAAACAAATTGGAACTAAATGAAATAAACTTGCTAAAATGGAATTTTCATAATTGAAAAGGAAAGTAAGGAAATGCAAAACTTGAAAGAAATGACTAGCATACTCTTGCTGAGATGAAGTTTGCAGAATTGAAAAGGAAAGCAAGGAAATGCAGAAGCTGAAAGAAATGAATTTTCTACTTTTGTTGAAATAAACTATTTAGCAAAATGTTGCGAGACAAAATAGAAAAAAGTAGTAATCACAAAATACTTTGTCGCTTCCCTAGCAACGGTGCCAAAAAGTGGTGAGCACCAGAATGGCAACAATAATGCTACAACTCCTGGGCTGCATACTTTACTCTTATCAACTCGGTAGTTCGTAACAAACTTGGAAGCATCAGTGCTGTATGCACAAGTACTAGTTCTTACTGCACACTGTCACTTGGTCATCCGGTTCAAGATCACAAGGTGATGAAGCCAACTTCTATGGATTCTAAAAGAAGTTCTATATGTGATGAAAGAAAGGAAAGCTTACTCTATAGAGGCTACTCTACTTGCAGAAAGGAAAAAGACTGAAATGTAAAGTAAACCTAGCAAACCCTACTTAACCAACTAATCCTACTTTTGGGCAAAGCACTATGAAAACCATGAAATAATTGCCATTACCCATTTAAGGAAGTAAACAACATCTACTCAAGGGGAATTTGAAGTGGGGAGTAATACATGAGGGGGATTCCCTCCTATAAATCCTCTCCTTTTTCTACTTTGAATTATTGATGCCAATTTTCCATTGAATCTTTGACTTTGTCTTCAAAATTCTCAAAAATCTGCATTAAACACATATTAGACCTCATGGCATCATAAATAACTCAACTCACTCCATAAGAATAAATATAATAAAAAAACATGCAACAAGCTAAGAGAAATGTTGATTTAACTATGTTAGGAGGAAAAATGGGTCCATATAATTAGCCATTTATGGGGCTCATCACAACTACAAAAGGATATACAAGTCAACATAAGAAAGAACTGGTGGTGTGCGCAACAAACTTTTCTGTCATTGTAGGGAACTTGTATAAAATGGGATCAGATCAAATATTGGGACATTATATGCTAGAGTTTGAAAGAAACAACATCCTCACTGAGGCTCATGGCAGAGCCGTGGGAGGTCATTATGCAGGAAAAGCAATAATGCAAAAGATTCTACGTGCTGGGTTGTGGTGGCCAACCTTGCAGAAGGAGTTAAAAGCATATTATAGGGCATGTAATACATGCTAAAGGATTGGCAGACCCTCACATAGGGATGAGCTACCACTGAATCCACAGATATCATTACATCCATTCGAGAAGTGGACGTTTGACTTTGTGGGACCAATTCAGCCTCCACGAAAGAAGATGGTTGCGTGATACATCATCACCGCGATGAAGTACTTAACCAGATGGGTGGAGGCGTAGCCTATGAAGGACTGTACAAGCGTGATAAAAACAAAATTCATCTTTGAGTATGTACTGACAAGGTTTGGTTGTCCAAAAATTTTAATGAGCAATCGCCGTACGCATTTTCTTAATGAGACGATCAGCGCGATGACGGAGGAATCTCAGGTTTACCATCAGAAGGACACGCCATATCATCCGCATGCTAATGGAATGGTTGAAGTGTTTAATAAAATACTCGAGAGCGCACTAACAAGGTTTGCAATGCTCAAATAAATGATTGGGATGTGCGCATACTCACAGTGCTATGGGCTTATGGAACGACTTGCAAGAAGATGACTAGACAATTGACATTCAGATTGGTTTATGGCATGGAATTTGTGATGTTGATTGAGTACATTGTACCTATTTTGTGCATAGGGGCATTCACAGGAATGGTAGATCGTGGAGTCCTAAAGGAAAGGCTCACACAAGTAACAAAGCTTGAAGAGGATAAATTTTTAGATGGATTCCTTCAACAAGTTCAAAAGGAGCGTGAAACGTCATGGCATGATTGGCACATCAAAATGTGCACCTTCAAGGAAAATGATTTAGTTCTATTATATGATAGCAAGTTTGATAAATTTCCAGGGAATTTTCAATTGCATTGGTGGGGGCCCTATGTCATCAAGGAGATTACTAATGGTGGAGCAGTTTAGTTGGTAAAGTTGAGTGGAGAACCATTCCCAAGGAAGGTGAATGGTAGCCAATTGAAGCCATACACCAGCAATCCGACTAGATGAATACCTGATGGAAGCATAGTCTTAGCGCTCCAGGTAGCTAAAAGGAAGCGTAGGACTATAAACTACACTACCTGAGTGGTGGAGCTATGCAATTGGGAAACTGCAGGGAATGAAGGAATGTCACAATGTCAACAGAAACATGTTGGGAGCTACGCTATTGAAGAAGGGACCACCCAGGGAAGTCGAAAAGTGACTGTTATGGTCACTGTTCATGACTTGATAGTGGGAAAATGGCTAAATGGAGCAGGGTGGGGGGTGGAAATTAATTCGGAATTTAAGGGCAAGATCTTTGATAATCTACTAGCAATCTAGCATTTATGAATGAATTTTGGGGTGGACGGTTGGATTTAAATTCAAAATTGCCTATAAATTACAGGTGGCTTCCCAGCAAAAAACACTTAGCATTTTTGGAATTGAGGTGTTGAGCTCTCAGGAGCATATGAACTGTCAGTACTTTGAATATTTGATAGCAAGTTCAACATTTGCAAGTTTCCAAATGAAATGTAGGAGTTGTTGTCTAGTATCATGTCAGTGCCTGTAGAAATCGTAAGTGCAGGAGAAGTAATGGTAGATGAGGGAACTTCCCCGGAGGTAGAGAGTGTCAAAGTGCCTGCAGAGGTACCCAAATCATTGAGGTCACCTAGGTTGAGGCCTACGCCTACCAAAGAGGGTCCAAAAACTAAGAAAGATAAGAAAAAAGCAACACCGTTGGTGCGAGCATCACCCAGAAACCACCCGTAGCAGGAAAAATCCACCACGCAGGAGAAGGGCAAGGTAGATGACCTGGAACCTGAAGAAGACACTGAAGAAATCAATGTGGGTGGGGATGACATTGACATGGGGGCCGAGGTCGTTGATTTTGAAGGGTTCGACCCTATCTCTAAACAACTTGAATACATTCCCCTGCATCGAGGCAAGGGAAGGGTCCCCAAGGACATTGACGAGAGCAAAGTCACACTGCATACACCATTGCTACTAGACAAGATTGCATTTCGCGAACAATGCTTGACGTGTGTCCTCCTTTTAAAGCTAGAGGATTGGGGTTTGGCTGATACAGAGTGATTTCCCCACTTAGCAACTAATTAGTTCATGTGTTGTGTCTTCTATAAGGACACAATTGTGTCTGCGTTGGATCCAAGGAAGTGGATAAAGGCACTGGACAAGGCAAGACTGCTAAAGATGTTATGGGTGTCGCATTACAACCACATGCCATAACTATTATAGTGATCAAATAACTGATGTTCTTAGTGCACGATGGGTGCCTATGGTTAGAAGAACCAATACCGATCACTGACATGCTGATCCATAAGATCACTCGGCTCCCACTTTCAGTGCTGAATCCAAACATGGCATTTGGCAGAAAGACAGGTGAGTGTGACCTCGTCGAGCAAATGAAGGACAAATTTAAGCTCATTAAGAAGCCACGTGGCTACTCCATTTCCAGTATAACTAACCCCATGGTCAAAGTAGCCACCCAGATCTTGGCTGGGAAAATTATGAGGGAGTGTCATGTAGATGAACTGTCGACACCAGTTGTATCATTAGTAGACTAGTGTGTTGAGGGCGTGCAATTCAACATGGCATGATACATCTGTAGTGAGTTCCTTGCGAATTGCAGAGAGGTGCAAGACCACATAAAAAACTTTTAATATGCATGTCTGCTACTATCCATAGTCCTGGTTGCATGGGAGTTACTAGAGGATAGTCACTTTCCTCTGGTCGTGTAGGATTTACTGAAAGAAATGAAGTTCGCTTCACTCTAGGCCACCAAGGACCCCCAAAGGGTCAAGGATAGCAAGGTATTTTAGATCTTGATGGAGATGAGTATCAACATGGCCATCAACTACAAATCATGGTTGTCACCGATTTTCTTCGACCAGTTGGAAGATTATGTGGAGTTCAAGGAGGACTTCCATAGTGCCTCCATGAGAGTGCTGAAGGAGCCTGAGAAAAAGTGGTATGACACGATCACAGTGGTCCTTGACTGCTGGCTAGGAGAGTGGTGCACAGCCTTAGAATTGAAAACTCGGTCTAGCAAGTCTGCAACGAAGTGTAGGAAGGAAGAGTCCAGACTAAAGATGGAACAATTGACCAAGAAGAGGAAGAAAGATGATAAGGATAAAGCCAAAGTGGTGCAGCCTACCAAAAAGGAGATATAAGGGAAGCAAAAAGAGGAGGAGTGCAACTCCGACAGGAGTCAGAAATCTCCTTCCCTGAAGACAAAAGAGGAAGAGCAGTGATCCTACTAGGGAGGAGCAGACCCAGAGACTACTCCATTCTAGGTTAAGCACAACAAGGATCAGGAGAAACTAGGGCCATGAAAGAAGTCCAAGGCTAGGAAAACGTCCCTTGACCCAATCACATTCACAGAGGGTGATTTGAACAACATTGGTGATGCAGTGAGGGATGCGACTGTAGAACTACTTTAGCAGTTCAAGCAGCATCATCAACAGGCTTTAGGTGCCATTCAAACATGTCTGCGTGAGCCACAGATCCATGCATCATAGTTACATACAAGTATGGGGTGAAGCAACACGACGTCAACTAGTTTACCACTTGGAAGGTTGGAGGTAGTAGAAATGGTGCGCAAGCTGGTTCCCCAAGCCATAACACTATTAGATGGAGCATTGACAATAGAAGTAGAAGCTGACAAAGCCATTGTTAGCGCCCTCAAGTGTGTTGGGCTAAACTTGGCCATGCTTCCTTGTGAACCCCTTCAAACTCTGTAGGATGGTATGCTTGCAGAACTTTAGGCTTGAGAACAGTGCGCCCAAAACGTTATTAGTGAGCAGAGGGTGAACACGACACAAATGGCTACACAAAAGAATTCTACCATTGATCTTCTTAAGGCCATCATAGAAAAGAATGAGCACATAAACAAGGTAGTGGCTGAGGCATGTAGGATTGTTCTAGAGTTGGATATTCCTAAATATGCATCAGTGGATGTGAGAATTCAGAAGCTCGCTATCGAAGTGTGCAAAGTGCAAATATAACTCGATAAGGCTCAGTTTGATCTAAATCTTAAGGTTGTAGAACTTGGGTTATGGGCACAACGTTCGACTCTGCTAGAGGTGAAGGAACAGTGCGAGGCTACTGTCAAATATGTCATAATAGCTATAGATGCCGCCGTGAAGGAATGCACTACGCTCTTCGAGTAGTCACTTGAGGTAGTGACCAACCTACAAGAGGATCCCACTATGTATAGGTTGGAAATAGAGGCGCGAGATCTGTTGCAGAGATATGATGAGGTTAAAGCAATGGTGTGCACAATCGCCATTACACAAAGGTTAGTGAAGCTACAGGAAGAAAAGGCACTGAAGGAACAGGTGGATAAAGCTCACCGCAAGTAGACAGTACTCAAGGCTAGATTGGGGCCTTAGCTAGAGGAGGCCTACGTACTCAATGCCATTGAAGGAAAGTTGGCCAGTCTGCAAGCTACATAGCACAAAATATAGGCATACAATGCAGAGCCAATGACGGAGCAACTGGTTGAGCAGGTGGCAACATAGTTCTCCGACGACGTCACAGTGGTACAGGGTGAGCTCGAAGGTTTTGTGACAATATTTTTGTGCTAGTAGAGTGACTTGAGGCTAAGTCCCCTGATTTTTGTTGGGGACTTGTTGGGAATGGGTCCCCTGGGGTCAATTTTGGGGTTAAAAGCCCAATTTTTTGGGTTAGAGGCCTAATTTTTGTGTAAAGAATGTAAAGTCTCCACATTTTGTGGCCACAGAGCATGAAAATGTAATAAGTCAAGAAGAGTTTCCTCCCTTAGTTTAGATACTTTGTGTCAACTTGATGAGATCCATCATTGGACCGTGAACCATGGGATTGTATATAGAAGGGAGTCTTAGAAGAGTCTAAGGTAGTTCATAAGTTTTTGGGAGAGTTTTGAGTAAGTTTATGGGTCTGTGAGAGCTAAGAGCAAAGAGTCTTAGTGTAGGAAGAGGCTCTATAGCTGAGTGGACAGAGGCCTAGGGTAGAAGTCCATAGTTGAGTGCACATACCCCTGTAGTTATGTGCGTAGGATAGTCAGATTCTGTACTAGAAATCTAGATTATCAATAAAGAGAAGTATTCTGGAATTATCTGTGCATGTGTTATTTTGCTTCTAATGTGAATGTTGTGATTATGTTATGTTGAATATTGGGGTTATGAATTAATGCTACGTTGATGTGCGAATCTATGTATTTTACATTGTCATATGAATGCAAGTACGAATATCTATTTATGCAAATATAAACACATTGCATGTTAAAGTTAACCAATACTTAAGAAAACCTGAGTAAATACAGAAGTAAGAGTAATTACAAAGGCGCGTAAGTGCCTGATTTATCTATTTACTTTTGTGGAGGCTTCAAGGACGAATAAGAGAAGTATGTTGATAAGCCCTAAAGCACTTATTGGTCCGCACGAAGTAAGGGTTAGGGCATATAACCAACATCACAACCATCCCAGGGTGCGAAAACATGATTCCAGCATCCCCCCATACTGCTTCGAGTGAGACTTCATTCCGCACTTCGTGGATTGATGCTGAAAGGGTGAGTAGTTTAGGGATTTTCTTGGCTACTTGACGTTGAACCCAGGTCAGGGCGCATCAAGCCAACAATAGCTTAGAAGCAAGTTTATTGATTAGATTAGTGTTATGGCATAAAATATCTGATATTTAAATTCAACTCATCTTTTCTATCATAAGTTATCTCATTTTGTTAATGCTGTATGGATGCATGCATGTGATTAATTGCAGGGTTGTGTTAATGTGTAGGGAAGTGAGCCTTTACCACTTTCATCTTTAACTCCATATTCTCTTTCCTCCAAATTATTTCCCAAAACATTGTTTCTTAATTCATTTTTCCTAGTAAATAGCAAGAACTACCTAGTGCAGGACATACCTATGGGATCAGCCCAACCTTCCTTCATTTTGCTTCATCCTACATCCACCTATTCATACCTTCAAGAAATCATTCTCACCCTCAAAAGCTAGTAAGAATCCCTCATGTAGCATTATAAGCTCTACTATAGGACTACATGACCTCCTGTAGAGGCCACCTATAGCACCACTTTCATTCATTAGTTTTGATCCCCACTGCAACTTTGACTCATTCAAGATGAATAATGACCTCGCATTGTGATTTGATAATCACATGATTCTCCTAGGCCAATCCAACCATTACTTTTCTTCACTCCAAAACATAGTAGAATTTTATTTTTTTTATCACAAGTATGATGCAAGTAGGCTACTAATTTCCCAACAAGTGTTAACTATGTAAATAGTACATGTAATTCTAATTGGTAGTTTGATGAATTATGCGAGAAAAAATAGCTTCCTTTCCACAAGTAGATTTGGTAGTTTGATGAATTTTGCAAGTTAAAATAACTTTGTTTCTACAAGTAGATTAGCTTTTTTGCTTACATGAATTGATTAGTTAGCATCTACAAGTTGAGTCAATGGGATTTCCACTTTCATCTAGAAGTAGTTTTCAATTGTACCTTCACAAGAAAGTTTTCATTTTAATTTAGTAGGAGGAATAGTCTTTGAGAACTGTTGATCTAATGTCATGAATGAGGATGGCATAAATGGAATCCCATTTTTTGTGCATATATCATTGTCACCTCTAAGTTTGTAAGAACCCCAGGTTGATAATTTGAGTTGAGGAACCCTTGGGAGGTGCAACATCCTTGGTGCAATAGTAAGGCTCACCAATTTTTGGCATCATTATCAGCGAGGTGTCTAAGTAGATGTTGTTTTTTCTTAAGAATTCTTTTTTTCTTGCATAAAGTTTTTGAAAAAGTGAAAGAAAAAAAAAAAACTTTCATGCCTCGTAGGAGTAGGGATAATCAAGGAAAATTCTTGCCAAAAACACCCACACCCTCAAACAAACAATATTCACTCTTCTTTAGTGACTCTGAGCTTCCCTCTCTAATTTCAAGGGATCTAGAAGACCCTATAGGTGAGCAACCTGAATGTTTTGAAAAACCTATTGGGTAAGAAGAAGAACCCACTCAACCTACGCAAACTATTGTTGAAAACAGGGATAGTGAGGTTTTCCCTATTTGAGAGGTCAATATAGAGGCGAGAATGAAGAGAATAAGCCCTACTAACCCTTCCACACTTCAATGGCTTAACCTTTGAGGATCAAGACACCTTCATGTTTGAATTTTTGTTGTTTGTAGGACCTGTGACTATGCATCTTATAAGAAAACTCTAAAGTTATCCCCCTCTACCCTTAGGGATGCAGCCTTGTGCTGGTTTATGGGTTTTTCTCGGGGTAACATCACTCCCTCAGCCGAAATGAAATAGGACTTAAATAGAAATTACAGGGACTACTGTAGGTCCAAAGAAATATTTAGGTTTACTCTTGGACCTGATGAATCCATAGAAGTCTATGAGAAGATATTTCACCTCAATTATAGGATGGTCGACTACCGTTCATCCTGAGTCACTCAAGCTAGTTCTTCTTCGATGGACTAGGGAGTATATGTTGGAAACCATCAACATGTTGTCTGGAGGATATACTTATTAGTTATCCTATGATGACTTCAAAAGTGTGTTTAAGAATCACTCTAGGGTTTCCAGGAAGAAGGGTATGGCTAGTCAAGGCTTGGTCAATTCCTATCCCTCCACAACATCCATCAAGAATGAGATAGGAAACATGTTGCGGGACTTCAAGAGTGAAATTTTCCATATATTGCCGTTGCAAATGGATACCATGCAAATCAAAATAAAATAGGAATAATCATAAAGGGAATTTTTTATTGTTTTCCCTAGATGCACCATAAGACATCCTAGGAGTGAATTCCCGTTGAATGTCATAAAAGTCCACCTAGTTTGTGAAGAAAATCAAGCAATAGACAAATTCCCTTCTTTTCCAGGACTTAAAGCTATATATCCAGGGGCAGAAGGTGGGTTAGAGAAACTTTGCTTCATTAATGAAAGAAGACCTCAAGGACCTCAGCCACATCAACAAGGTATCCAAGGTGCACACTACTCTTAGTATAATGAAAATCAGAATGCACATTTGCAACCTTGGTACTCTTCCACTCATCCATCCTACTCCACACCTCCTTCTTCGCCTTATGCTTCTCCATATCCTCCTCAACCTGTTAACCATCCTTTTCAACCATATCCACCCCAATCATTTCAATGTGGCAACCCATCATAAGGGTGGAGGCCTCAAGTTAACCAAACTCCTACTTTACTGTCTCCACCCCAACTTCAACCAAAACACACTAATCCTTCTGCACCTAAGAAACCTTAAATGCCTGCTGAACCAAATATGAAACTGGACAAAAAGAAATCACAACATGTGTACAATGGAGAGACATCCTATCCTACTTATGTTGTGGAAATTTAGGAGATTAACCTTATGTCTGGGAGAGTGCTTCCAAATAACCACCCACCTTATCGACTTGAAGATATTGAAGAATATAAGGAATAGAGTGTTCCTCGACTCAATCCATGTCCTTTTCCTAAGCGTTTGATCTACCCTAGCCAGCACACCCCATATGAGGTTGAAATTATGGGAGAATTGAAGAATTTATGTGTTAAGATACCCCTTCTCTAGGCCATTAAAGATGTTCCCATCTATAATAATCTCATTAAGGAGAAATATTTCAAAAATACTAGGAGAAGAAACAGAGACACCCCCACCATAAATGTTGTTGGGAAACTATTTGATTTGATGCTTGGGAGGTTGATTTTCTCGAAATATCTAGACCCTAGAAGCCGAGTAGGAGATGTGCACATTGATGACCTTATAGTCCCTAATAACCTAATTAATATCGAGTTTGCAATCAATATGATGGTTAAGTAAACCATGCTAAAGCTAAATCTACAAGGGGATTCGTGAAATACCACCACATTGTTGCATCGTAGACAACACCACAGTAGATCATGAGGTAGTTGTTGAAGATGTTATGGTCTCCATTGACTCTTTGGAGCATCCTACTTATTTCCAGGTTCTCTAGCCCAAAGCCAAGTTTAATGGCTATCATATCATATTGGGAAGGTTTTTTTAGCCATTGTTGATGCTTACATTAGTTGTAGGGTTGGGAAGATGACCATTAAGAATGGATATTTGTCAAAATAGTTGGTATTGTATCCTCCAGCTCAACCTATTATTGAGAATGACTTACCCTTGTGGTTAGAAGAGAGGAAAAATATTAAGTATATAACACCACCACCTACCCAATATGCACTCTAGATACTATTAAAGGAGGGGGACAAGCTGATGACGGTGACCTCATTAACCATATCATTTAGAACCAATTTCCCACTCCCATACTAATTGACGAGTTGATGACATAATATAGGATTAATACTTGGACTGACTTATGCCCTATTGACTCAAGTCATGAACATGTAATTCTTGTAGAGTTTGGCCCATCAAAAACCTTAAATATCAAACCTTGTCTCTCGTCCAAACATGACAAACAATTATGAAAAGTAATGAGGAAACACCTAGATGCTTTTTCTTTGGATTATAAGCAAATGAAATGTATGCATCCCTTGGTTTGTACTCATCATATTTATATCAAGTAGGGATGAAAATCTGTGCGCCAACCCGAGATAAGGATGAACCCATCTCTTAAGGACATTGTGAAAGAAAAACTACAAAATCTATTGGATGCAAGGTTCATATACCCCATTTCATATAGTGAGTGGGTGTCACCTCTTTTTCTAGTTCCTAAGAAGAATGGGAAGTGGAGAATCTGTTTTGATTACCGGGAACTTAAAAATTCTACTAAGAAGAACCATTTTCCTTTTCCCTTCATTAACCAAGTCCTAGATGGCCTTAAAAGGAAGAAATTATTCTCCTTCCTTGATGGATTTAATGGATACAACCGAATCCAGATGAACCCTAAAGACCAAGATAATATCACATTCACGTGTCCTTGGTGTACCTTTTCTTCTAGAGTTCTTTCATTTTGTTTGTGCAATTCCCCGGCTACTTTCTAGAGGGATGTTTTGAGTATTGTTTCTGAAATTGTTTATGACTCTGTTGAAATATACATAGATGATTTCACTTGTTATGAGTGTTTCTTCCATGAAGCTCTATCCAATATATGCAAGGCCTTGAAGAAATGAATTAAAATGAATCTGTCTCTGAGTGCTAAGAAATGTGAGTTATTGATGAACAAGGGGACTTTCCTCAGCGATACTATATCCAAGGAAGTGATATGGGTAGACCCAAACAAAATTTCCATTATCAAAAGGGTCCCTACCCCTCAAAATCAAAGAGATGTAATGAGTTTCTTTGGAATAGCAAGGTATTATACGAGATCCATCAAAGACTTTAGTAAAGTGGCTTCAACTTCATTTGGGTTATTGGCCAAATATTTAGATTTCAGTTGGATCAACGATTGTCAAGAGGTGCTTGAAGTGTTGAAAGAAAACCTGACCACTACACCCATCCTAAGGGGTCCCAACAGGGCAGTGCCTTTCCATATCCATACTCATGTATCAAATAAATGGTTTGGGAGGAGACTTGGGACAAGTATAGGATATGTTTCCTTATGCTATTTTATTTAATGAGTAAGAATTTGTCTAAAGCTAAGTTGAATTACACAATCACTAGAAAATAAATCTGAGATGTAACACATTCTTTAAACAAATTTAGGCACAATATCACTGGGTATCAAAATTTTGTTCATACTGATCATGTAGCCATTAAATATTTGATGAACATGTGTGATGTCAATTGTAGGATAATTATATGGTTGTTATTGTTACAACAGTTTGATTTGACTATTATCAACAAACTAGGGAAAGAAAATGTGGCTCCATATTTTTTGTCCATATTAACCTTTCCCTGTAGGTAATGAAGAGATCATGGAAGATAAAATACTAGATGAATATCTCTTAGCCATCTCGGTTCCTTCTACTTGGTTTTCTAACATATCCAACTAGTTGGTTTCGAGGAGTTTCTCTCCTAAACTATCATCTAGGGAGAAAAGAAAGATTGTAAGGAAAGACTCTCCCTTCACTTGGATTAGGGGAAATATTATTAGGTTGGGACAAGATTAGATCTTGAGGAGATGTGTAAGAGAAGAGGAAGCCTTTGAAATCCTCTCATCATGTCATGATGGACCTTTTAGAGGTCATTTTGCAAAAAGGAAAAACTTTAAAGTTTTATAGGCTAGTTACTATTGGCCCACTTTACATCAATATGCAACGAGATACACCACTAGATGTGATCAGTGCCAAAGGATAAGAAAACCCACACCCAGGGATGGAATTCCCCTACAACATCAAGTGGCCTTAGATCCATTTGGCAAGTGGGGCATAGATTTTCCTGTGCCAATTGATCCACTATCAAGATAGAAGAAGTACATCATTGTGCGCACTGATTACTTGAAAAAGTGGGTTGAGAAAAAGGGAGTCAAAGAAGAAACTGAGCAAAAAGCGGGCTAAGCAAAAGAGACTCAAAGAAGTAATTGAGCAAAAAGTGGTTGATTTTCTAAGAGAAATCGTCCTCTACAAGTTTGTATATCCAAGGGAGGTATTCACTAATAAGGGAACACAATTCACATCAAATTTGACTGAATATCTCATGAGGAAACACCATATTAAGAACAAGAAATCCAATGCCTATCACCCTCAAGCAAATGGCCAAATAGAGGTCACAAATAGAGCATTGGAGATCATCCTCACCAAGGTTGTTAGCAACAACAAGAAAGATTGGAAGAGAGACTAGTATAGGCCACTTGGTCTTACAACACCACTTGGAAAACAACCATTAGATTCACTCCATATTACTTGGTTTATGGGAAGAAGGATTTTCTTTCTATTGAGTTTGAATATAACACTTTCAGAATGATAGCTCAGTTGGAATTAGATTTCACTACAACACAACAAGAAAGGTTGCTCCAACTAAATGGCTTAGATGAGTTCAGAATGCAAGCTCTCCTACACACTGAAGTCATACAAATGCAAAGGAAGGTCTGGCATGATAATAATTTCAAGGAAAATAATTTTCAAGAAGGGGATTGGGCCTTGTTATATGATTCTAGCTTCAAATATTTTAAATGGAAGCTAATGACAAGATGGTTGGGTCCATACCTAGTAGAAAAGTGTCATGAAAATGGATTTGTCCACATTATAACAATTGATGAGAAAGGAATTTTGTTACTTGTAAATGATTATAGGTTGAAGCTGTTAGCGCTTGGAATTCACCTAGGCTGAGATAGACAAACTCTGAAGGCTACATCAAACCATTTCACCTCGTAGCTAGCCCTACGAGGTATGAGAAGGCTCTCTCGGGTCAGATTCGGTAGATCTTTCAATATAATAAGCTGACCAATTAGGAATAAAGATATTAGGCTAGTAAATTGATAAAGGGGGGTTGATTTAAAGATTTTTGGTTTTTTGGTGGCAATTGGAGGGAGTGCAATTCAGGGTGCGGGGATTGAGCACAGTTTTTGCAGGGGGATCTTTGGGGCAAGGTAGGAGTGAGCGCTGATGCCTTAATCTGAGATGGATGATCAGGGATGATAGAGAAGGAGCTAAAGAGGGCAAACAACCATTTGAATCCTCTCTAGATAGCAGAAAACATAAATTTTGAACAAACTAAAAAGCTGAGCATGTCAAAGCATGTATTCAAACTTTACCACTTCATCTGTTCAAATAGAAGCAAAAGAGAGATGTGGAATACATAAACAAACTTACAAGAACATGTAGAGAACACACCATCAACACAACAATCCACAAGAATCCACAATGATGTCTGCAAAACCCTGGCCTTCCTCTTCTTAAAATTGCAAAGATAGATGTACAATATACAATGAAGCTTTCTCCCACAAGAGTCCAACCTTCCAACCTCTCAAAATGACTAAGGAAACACATAATATAGGCAAGCTAACCTCTTCCCTTGCCTCTAGGGGTCGAGCTCATCCTTCTAGGAGCAGTTTGAACTAATTCCAAACTAAGCACTAGATAATAGGCAGCTCAACAACTTGCCTCTATTACTTAGCTAACTGATTCATGCATCAATTATTCACTTTTTACATCAAGGAAGCTTCTAGAAGAGTAAAGAGAGATAAAATCTATCAAAGTGCCATGAAAATATTACATTTATCCATCATCTACAAGTAAAAATAATCAACCATAGTCAAAACAGTGTTTTTTGACCAAAAAAGTCAATTGTGGCAAAGTTAGCTCTCACATCCGCGGCCCCTGGCTCTCACATCTGCGCACCTTTGCAGCAACATTTGAGTGGGTTCCACTCGTCCAAATCAAGTACAAGATGGCTCATTGGAAAGCTTGGCCTGTCTACTTCCCATCCCAAGTGGAATTTCTGAATTTGGAGTTGTTTTGCCCCCTCAAAAACCATTTCTCCCAAGGTCACTTTCTGCAACTCAAAAAGTGGGCAGAAAGTCATTATTTTGATGTATTTTGAGCTTTTGGAGCTCAAATCTCAAAATCAAGCTTCTCCCAAGTATTGGTAATTTTTATCTTTGCCCTTTCCAAAAATGCCAAGTTTTCAAAATTCCGAGCAGTCCTTCAAAACATCCGCGCTCGGGACACGGACATGACACGGGAAAAACCTGTAAATGGCACAAAAAATTCACAAACGACAAAATTTTCTCCAAATTTCTTGAAATTTGGGCTGGGAGTCCCCAATCAAGTACCATGATCAGCCAAAGAGGCTTTGGCCAAAATTTGGAGTGGATCGGGCGTTTTCTTTCGTTTTTGTGTTTTGGCCAATCGTCCTTGGAGCACCTTCGTTCTCGCCGATATTTTTGACATTTCTCTCAAACCATGACACCTGT
>APFE031025906.1:48282-73668 GCA_000404065.3 Pinus taeda
GACCAAATTTTGCTTGAAAACTCTTTGAAATGACAAAATTTGACCTTGACACTTCAAAATCACTTTGTAAGAGCACATTTGATCACTGGAGGAAGGCTGCAAAGACTGACACTAACAGAAGCTATATAGAATACCTTTGTCCAAGGAAGAATTTATTAGTTCAGTCAACGAAGAATTAAATGTGATTTGGAGTTTCATATCTTCCAGTCCACAACATTCCTAGAAATTTGAGAAAAAAAGGCTTGGATGAAAACCTCTATGAGGCATCTGAGGACAACTCTAGGGTTGAAAACATCTCTGGCGCAACCCAGGAGCAAAGAAAAGGAGAGAAAAAGATAAAAAAGGATCCCTAGGTGAAAACCTCCTCTAGCGCACCTAGGGCAGGCATGCAGGTTAAAATCCTAATCAAAGGCAGCCTGTTTGTCTCGAGGAAAAAGAAAAAACAAAAAAGAGGAAAATAATATCACAAGGAAGAAGATTATACGATGTCTGCGGACATTTCTCTTGTTTTGTAGGATTTCAAAAAGTGGCATATTTCATGGCTATAGGGAAAAACATACAAGCTGACATCCATCCCTCCACCCATACACCTCATATCCATCCTCTCCATTCATATGACTATCTCTCTCCACCATCCCGTCATTAACAAATTCAAATTTCACCTCCTCCATCTGATGTTATAGGAAGGACTTGTAATTCTATAAGAGGTCTTGTAATTCTACATGAGGAGCCTATGAAGCTATAGGAAGGAGATCCAACGAGGAGAACATGGAAAAAGACCATTATGACTCTAGGAAATTATGAACATGGTTTCCACTCTGATCTACCTTAAAAAAAAAACCAAAGAAACCACTATATTCTATTTCTACAATGTCTACACTACTCTTGCATGACTCTAACCCTTTCCTCATGTATTTTCATCATCTCCCCCATCGAAATCATGGAAACTGAAGAATTGAAAGGGGTATCAAGAGATTTCTATAGGAAGAAACTCCTCCTGTAGAAGCCTATGCAACCCCAACAACAATCACTAATAGTGTTTTTTTCACGACGAGAACGGATGATGGAGCCTTGTTTGCAAATATGAAGAGACATGCCATTCTAAGGGAGGCTTTCCACTAGCAGTAGTAGATTGGACATCAGAGAGGCACTTTCACATGCACATCAAAATCAACAGTTAAGCTATCATCAAGAATGAAGACATACACAGGAAATAATTCAAAGAGTCAACTCACTTTATCATAATGTTATATCGTCTAGCTCTAACATGCAAACATTTGCAACAATTCGATCCACAGGTACGCTCAGGTATGGCAAGCCTCACCTCCTCCCTATGCATAAAATGACTAAAATGTGTTTTGAGCGAGAAAAAGCATTTAAATAGGCTAAAGGTGGCCAGTTCACTTGGCCACCCTCGACTAGTAAACTTAAGTTTGAGTTAAGTCACACATGCAATGTGGAAATGTCAACTCAAAACAAAGTGGTGTCCTCGAAGAGTGGGGTGATAATCACGAGGAGAGAGAAATGATTACAGTTGGTTGGGAAAACAGTAAAAAAGAGAAAATTCATGTTAATTCCAATTCACTAGAGCACTCCAAGATTTTAACCAAAAGAGGATATTATGTGTTGGGTTCGACTTCATTTGCACCATCACTTATTCTAAAAATAGGTAGAGGAAGGAGTTGCTATTGCATTAGTCAACCTAGGGTGCCACCAATGAGTTTCGAATCCACTTTTCAAGTGCTACAAGAGAAAGCTACAAGAAGCCCTGCAAGTGCTAAAGGAGGGCTGAGAGGAGATACAAGAGGATTTGGGAGGTGAAAAAGGAGTCGCAGTGGCTCGATATTGTCTCACAACCTTCATGCTCACCCATAATGTTTTTGACAAGAAGTAAGTGACACCCTCATTCCTCATTTCTACATCCATTTGCATGAGACTTCTACTTGAAATTAAGAGCTTGTAGTAGTTAATTAATTAATAGGAGGTATTTTTCAACTTTTTTTTTGTTTAAGAGAAGAGAAAATAGTTTGGTTGATATCAGTTCAAGCACCTTTGTTCCTCACTACTACCAGTCACTTTATCATTGTTTCAGCACTGAGACTATTTGAAATCTTTTTGCATTCCACACCCAAATCACATCAAGGAGAAATATAGAAGAAATGGGGGGAGGATTTAATATAAGAGAACCGTCAGACACCAAGAGAATTAACCAACACCCTCCCGTAGTTGACATCTTCAGAAGACACCAGTGCTTGAGTTTCTTTGAGTTGCTAAAGGGTTATGATGATGATATTGTCCATGAATTTTCCGTGGTGTTAAAATCTCAAGATGAAGACAATGCTTCTACTATTATCATAGGTTTGGCCATCTCTCTCATTCCTGAAACCATAAGAAGAGTGACCACCTTGTCTTTACAAATTAAGTGGAGCAAAGAAGACAAGCAAGTGAGTGTCACATCTAGATAAGCCCATAGAAGATAAGAATGGAATAAGAAGAGAAAGCTTACCTTACCATTGGGATGATGTATCTTACCATATCCTAATGTACATATCTTGTGAAGGAACATGGTTTATGCCTACCACTTGAGGGTGATCCATGAGTAGAGATTCAAGGCAGAATTACATCTCCCTTAGAGAATTAGTATCCCCAATTTCCCCTACAATAAACCATGGAGATGAGTCAGAAGGCGATGGAAGGAAAGCACCAAAATTTGGCTCACCATGACCTCATCAAGTTAATAGTTGTGGATTCTCTAAACTACTTGAGGATACATGTCATATGGACAAAATTTGTGGACATGGATAGGGAGAATTTCATAGAAACCCAAGTAAGAAAAAAAGAGGAAGAGAGAAGTAGGGATGAAAGGAGAAGAGGGGGAGAAGAAAGCAAAAGAAAGAGTAAGCCCTAAGGAGACTTATCAACCCATATAATACAAAGGATAACCACATCAAACAAGTCTATCTCCAAGAGATACCGGACAGGAATTAGATGCAACATTAGCTACATTAGGCACTCCTATCAATCTTGAGAGGAAGAAATCAAGACAAGGTTAAATGTATTTCAGAACCAGGAAGAACACCAGAGTTAGACAATGGAATCCAAAAAATCCTACAAAGGTTCCTATAATTATTGATGAGTCACCAAGCAAAAAGGAAGAAATAGGACCCATTCAAGGAAACATTAAGGAGGTCATTCCTCTTAAAACCAAAACCAAGTCACCTATAACACCTGTGAGTATCCCTACCACTAGGCCAGTCACCTTCATGAAGAAAAGGACACAATATCCCTTTTCGAAAGAAGAAAAAGAGAAGCTATAGGAGGATCATGGTGTTCTACAAGAGAGATAGGGTTTGTTATAGGAGGGTTAGAATCTGCTACGCGAGGAACACAAGAAGCTATAGGAGCACAAGAAAGAGTTACAAAAGGAATCCACCACCTCAAAGATAGTTGGAAAATACCTACAAGAGCTCTAAGAGCCTAAACCATAATGTAGCTTGGGGTCATACTACAAATTTATTTTAGGAGGAAGGATTATCCCTAAAAAATTTGCAATCCCACTCCTCTATGAGACTAAGATAGAAAGAAGAAGAACCCAGAGGTGGAAGAAAATATCTAAATATAAGAATATGGAAGATGTGGGCCCCATGGAAGAGGTGGTCATTGAAATGGGAAAAGGTTAAGTGATTTGAGAATGAGGGACTCTATGATGAAGGAGAAACTATAAGAGGAGATCACAAGGTTGCGAGAGAGGTTGTAGGAGAAATAAACATAACTTTCCACCATTGCAAGTATGTCTATGGAAACCCTGCAATGCGAGAAACCATCGAAGTCTTATGCTCTCTTTCTCAAAGAAAAATGGCTACAATTCCAAATAAAAACTTTAGAACAATATGGATCTATACCTTTTTAGGACTACATGCAATTTGTTGAATTTTGCAACCAAACTAACATGGAAGACAGGAGAAAATTAGCTGAATTATATATGCACAATTGCACTTTGACAACTATGAATTTTTGGGATTCCAATTCAAGATTGGGAGACATGAAACTAATGGCTTGAGCATCTTGGTTGACTCACAAGCAGACAAGAGCTGAGGAGGTGAAAAATGTAATGGAAAAAGAGGATAACGAACCATTATATATGAGAGCAGAGCTAGTGAGTCGTAAGGCTATCATTATAAATCATAGTCTCATCTTCCAATGATGTTTCTTTAGCACCCAAATACATTTCTACACAGGAGCAAGCAATTCTACAGTTTTAAGACACATTTAGGATGTTCAGAAACACAAGTCTACAAGCCTACCAGAGAAGATGGCATGCCTTACCCCACAACCTACAAATTAGAGAATATCACTCTCCTGGAAGGCTAAGGAATTCCTTGGAGGGAACACCATTGTACAAGAGAATCATGTAGACGATGAAAATTAGGTGGATAAGACTCAAACTTAGTCCACCATTGCTGCTAGACTTACAATAAGGAAGAGATGAAGAAAAAGAGTAGAGGGAGTGGAAAGAGATAGAAAGGAATGTATGTTTTTACCCACAAGAGGGCACACCATCTAAGGATCCCTGAGATGTGAGGGAGGTCGCCAACGCCATGAAAAGTATTCACATAGATGACTGATTAAATTTCTTAGAGGATTGGAAACACCTTCATTAAGGGGGTGATGATGAGTCCCATTAGTAGGTACATTTTTAAGATCATTATTCCATCCTCCAGCCTTTAAATTATCCTTCTCTCACATTAATTCACATTTTTTGTTATATTATTCTTAGTGGGAGGAGTAAAATGTGTTTGTCATCGTATGCGGCCTAAGGTGGTTTAATTACAAGAAAATGAAACATTTTTTAGGCTATTATTATGCAAGGGTTTGTTGGAGACAACTATGATAGAATGTAGGGGGTTTGTCTAACTCCTCAACTTCCTAAACTCAGCTTGGGATCGCAATATCCTCTTTTACTGATTCGAATTCATTGGCAACCGAGTGGCTCCTAGTCCAAGTGAAGCTTAAGAGGGCCAAGATCAACGCAATTTCGAGATCAAGGAGGGAATCACTCATACCTTCAAGGGAGTTGCTATCGAATACCATTGTTTTTATAAATAAACAAGAAGAAAATCTCATTCGGATTCATTTTATTTTATTTTTTTTTTTTTTTATTTTATTTTTATTTTATTTTATTTTTATTTTATTTTTTATTTTTTTATTTTTTTAATTTTTTTTTTAATTTTTTTTTCAGCTAGGTGTATCTATTGAGCTTGAATATTGACATTGCCACTTTGAAATTTTATGTGATGTATGAGACCTGCACTTTTTGAAAATGATAATTTGGATTTTAAGTTGCATCTGAATTAGTTTTAAAGGGATGAGACCCTTGAGTTTGGGCCCAACCCAGACGCTTTGGTACCTATTTTTGTACTTCTGTTCCTTCTTGATTCCATGCAGTTGATAGTTTTTTGCATTTTAGTAAATATTATTCTATAAAAACCCATGGTTGCAACCTCTACATCACATATCTTATGGGAGAATGAGTGGAAGGATTCACAACCACGGTCCAAAAATATTGTGTTTATGATTTCTTGGAAATAGATTAGTTTTAGTTGTCATGTTTTAGATTTTATTTCTATAGCTTAGAATCCAATTCAGTGATTAGATCAGTGTTATGGCATAAACTATATCTTATTTAAATTCAACTCATATTTTCATCATAAGTTATCTCATTTTGTTAATGATAGATGTATGTAAGCATGTGATTGATTACAAGGATATGTTGATTGGCAAGGAAGGGCACCTTTACCACTTCCATCTTTATTTCCTTCATCTTCTCTTTCCACGTTCAAATTATTTGCCAAAACTTTGTTTCATAAGCAATTTTTCCTAGTATACCATAAGCATTCATCGTAGTCCAAGACAAACCTCTGATTGGTCTTGAGCTTGGATAGGGGCTGAAAAAAACCTTCCTTCATTTTCTTCAGCCTTTTTCAACCTCTTCATACCCTAAAGACATTATATTCACCCTCAAAATCCACTCATAATCCCTCCTATAGCATTACATGCCCTCCTGTAGCAATACAGGCCCTCCTATAGTAGCCACCTATTGCAGGCCTGTAACATCACTTTACTTCATCCATTTCGATCCCCACTACAAATTTGACATAATAAAGGGGAATAATGATCCCCAGTTGGGATTTCATGATTAGGAGAAGCTCCTCGGCCACTGAAACCATTCCTTTTATTCATTGAAAAATAGAGTAGAATCAGTTTTTTATATCACAAGTATGATGTAAGTAGGCTACTAATTTCCTAGAAAGTGTGAACTAGGCAGATGGTCCATGTAATTATCATTGGTAGTTTGATGAATTATGCAAGTTAAATTAGCTTCCTTTCTTCATGTAGATTTGGTAGTTTGATGATTTTTTCAAGTTAAAATAACTTTCTTTCTGTAAGTAGATTAGCCTTTGACCTTTCATGAATTGATTAGTTAGCGTCTACAAGTTGAGTCAATGGAATTTCCACTTTCATATCTAGAATCAGTTTTCAATTGTACCTTCACAAGTTCAAGCTTTCATTTTAATTTAGTAGGAGGAATGGTCTATTAGCACTTTTGATATAATGTCATGGCTAAGGGTGGCATGAGTGAAATCCCATTTGTTGTGTATATATTACTCTCACCTCTATGTTTGTATGAACCCCAAGTTGATAATTTTAGTTGAGGATCCCTTGGGAGTTGCAAAATTCTCAGTCCAATACCAGGGCTCACAAAATTGTGCACAAAGTTGGAGTAATGAGCATGTTTATGTCAAAACCACGGAGGGATCATTTGATAACAATTGAGTGGGTTTTCAGGTATTTGTGTGGCACTAGTGATTATGTTTTTTGCTACAAAGGAAGATTGGGATTGGAAAGTTTTTTGGACATTCATGGCTTTGTTGATGTAGAATATGCTGGAGATTTGGATCAGAGAAGATCTACAAGTGGGTATGTGTTTAATATATTTGGAGGAGAAGTCAATTGGATGAAGAAGATACAATTTATATTGGCACTTTCAGCTATAGAGGATGAATACATGGAAGCCACTCATGCAAGAAAGGAATCATTTTGGTTGCAAATATTTTGTTCATGTATGGGGTTGGTACAATGAGCTATAATGATAGACTCTAACAGTCAAAGTGCATTTTTATTGGTGAAGAAACGTGCTTATCATTCAAATAAAAAGCAAATTGATGTTCATTATCACTTTGTGAGGGATACGGTTGAGGAAAAAAAGGTGTTGCTGGTAAAGGAGGACACTTTTAAGAATGTTGTAGAAGCATTGACAAAGTTGATGAACACTGAAATTTTTTCTTCATGTAGATAAACAATCGACGTTACAAGGTTGGGCCAATGACTAAGCTTTCTTGTGATCGCCTGTGTGGAAAGAAAATAACAAGTGGGAGAATGTTGCATGTGTGTTATATTATTTTGATGACTAGCCCCATCTGTTGTATGTTGCGCTGAGGTCACAGTGGGGGCGACAGTTCCCCTTGTATGTGGGTTTGTAGGGGGGTTGTAACCCCCCTACAAAGGGTCCAGCACAACATCTCGAGATGTTTTTTTTTTATGTAGACCTAATAATAGTTGGGTGGACCAAAGGATTGGCGGTAGACCCAAAGATGGTGGGCAGGCCTACCCATTGTTTTGTGAATGGGGTTTTCACATGATTTTGGGTATGATGGTTTTCTTCCTGTGGCATTTTGTATATCGGGTCAAGGAAACTACGATTATGCTCTAATATAGGGTTAATGGATTGGGGTTTATGAATTCTTTGATGTGTATATATATGTATTATAACACATGTGTCAATAGTTGATAGTCACAAGGGCTAGGAACCTTATTAATTTAGAGGACAAGTGGTGTAAGCCTCATCTATGAAAAATACCAGTGTTGATACCAGGTGTTGGGGACCATGGCACATATGTAAATCGATGCTAGAGATTTATCGGTGAATGGAAAGTGATATGTAATAGTAGTCGACCTTGTTCACATCAAGGGGGGTTCACATTTTGAAAACAGTCATCAATACTATAAGTATATTGGAGGCGTTGATGTAGGGCCTCAAAACCATGGGAGGGAACTACGATAATGGATCCCTTTCCATGTTAGAAATTGGATGGGGGTCTACTATTAAAATTTTTTGATGCATCAAAAAATGTCGGCTGGAATCTTCATAACAATGATGCAGAATCATCAGAGAAACCCCCGACAGCATGTTAGCAAGGGGAGAGGGGAGGAGTCCACTATTAAATCCTAACCATCGAAACTAGGAAGGAATCATGACCATTGAATTGTCTCGGGGCTAGGGATATGTAGAGTGTGATGTAGACAAATTAGTTGATGTGGTGCCCTCACCTATCATGTAGTCCTGGCCAAGTTGTTTTTCTTTTTTTCTATGTATGTGTATGTGTGTGTGTCCCAAGCATGTTTTTTTTTTTCTATATATTTGTATGTGTGTGCATGGGGAAAAGGGGAGGTCTGCATTTAATATATACATATAGTATGCCTAAAGGAAAAAGGGGGTCTACACATGGTGAAGTGGCATGGCCCTAGTGGTAGCCACATGGAGATGACATTGAAATGATTTTGAATGCTACATTGATAGCATGAGGGGTTTGCATGGGGAATCATGTGGTAATGCATGGTGTTTATGTAGGAGGTTGTTGGAAAAACTTTTAATGGAAATACCTTTCAATCTATAGGTCAATGGTGTAAGGTCCATATTGAAGTGGTTAAGGCTTCTAATTGACCCTCGCAAGGCGATCCTTCTACACATGCAAAAAAACCTTATCTCCCACATGAAACTTGTGTGCCACTCAGTGTTGATCATTATGTTGTTTGTACATAATATTGGATTTATTCAAGGTATCATGGACCTATTGAAATATGTGATATTCATTTAATAAACATTGTAGATTTTTAAACTTCATATTGAAAATGTGCATATTCTTCCTATGTAGTTTCAAGGGGCATCGCAATATTAATGGGGCATAGTGCTTGAAATCCCAACCCAAGTTGAAAGGGGTTGTGGCCAGTTGAGCTATGTGTAGCTATATTGTAGATGTATTGAGAATAGGGTAAAATGACATCGCATGTTTGTGGATTATTATAGTTTTACATGCATAAAATGTGCACGATCATGTTGTTCACAACCTTTTCTTTCCATCAACCAGTGGGTGGAAGGCACTCGAGTTGGTGATCTTAGTTTCTAGCATTGAATGGAGGTTTGATTACAATGCACTTAGGAACTTTATATCTTGATCTGAAATGATGGTTTGTAAGATCCCAAAATCTACCCACACCCATTCAAAGAAGATCATGACACTAGCTTCTATTGTGATACTCTTCTTATAAGTAGCCACAATGATTATGTTAGAAAATCTATCACATCCAAAAAGACAATAATTATCATGCCTTGTAGAAGGATGGTTCGAAATATGGTCCATCCAAATGGATTGTAAAGGTTTCTTAGGAGTAGTCAAATGTCCATAGTGGCCTTTCTTCTTAATGGTTAGTTTGGAAATGGCACATCAAGTGGATGATCTTATATAGTTGGCAGCATCTTGTCAAAGTTTTGGCCAATTAAAAGAGTTTTATAGTACTCCCACTTCCATATCCACACCAAAGTGCCTTACAAATAGAATTTAGTGTGCATCCCAGTTCAACTTGTCACCTTTAATTGCATTAAAACAAAGGTGTCCAAGGTACTAAAACAGTCCATCCTCAAGGTGGAATTTTGAAATTAGCTTGTTGATCATCAACATCTTGTAGGTGGTAGCAGATTCCATGTTAGTTCCATATAATTGTGGCCATCTAGAGATCTTGTTCCCATAAGAGTTTAGAATTGTGTCTAGTTCTACAATCAAGGGTTCACTAAGTGTTGCATTAAAAATTGTCACCTTGACATTTTTCTATCTATGTGAGTTCATTACCACTCATACTTTCCCACTCTGTAAGTCTGAAGTATTAGTTCCTATATCAAGCCTTGAAAGTAAGAGAAAAGCCCTCATAGTCTTTAAAGCTCGGGTTTTGCACTTTCTCTTTGTCTTACCTGTGTTCTTGCACCTAATGGTCATGTCTCCTGCACACTTGACTGCTCTATCTCTATGTTAAAGGTGCGGACCCCTGTAAAAGTTAAAGAGGAACGAGTATATTCTAAAAAAAACACTTTTAGTCATTTCTACAAGCTTTTGGAAGGAATCTTGAGGTGGCAAGCTTGCTCTCTTAAGGTTCATGCATCCCATACCTTAAGGAGCTAACCCCTTGATGTGAGGAGATTATCCCTTTGAAGGAGGATTCTATCCCTTCATAGGTGGACCTATAACCGCCTCCTCTGCACTATAAAAGGAGGCATTGGGTTGGTTACTTGGGAGGTTAGAAGCTGAATATTTTTTAGGTGAAATGCTATTGGAACTTAGTCTTCTTTAGTTGAGTTTTTATGAGGAGAGATTGAATACCTCTAAGATCTCATTTGGAAGAGTGCAAGGCTTGTCAAAGTAAAGGGAATTCATGTTTCAAACCCTAGGAAGAGCTTGTTCAACATCAAGGCTCAAAAGGTTGTAAGGTTCTTCTACTTCAAAGTTAATACAAATAAGTTTGTTTTTCTTAATAAGTTGTTGATTCATGGTTTATTTTATGAATTCCTTGATCACCATAATAGAAATTATTTATGATATTTTCTATGCAGGTGCTATTTAATGTTTGCTTGTTTGTGATTGCAGGTCCTCAAAGGTAACTCTTTCGAAGGATTGAAGGATGATTACTACGAACAAGCATTGCATCTAAGGTAGAGTCTTAACACCTTTATAGTATTTATCTATAAATCGCATATGTCTAGAGAAAGATAGATTTATTTGTCTGTTTGTTGCTAGACTATCTTCTGATACTAGGGACATCGGTCTTGTCCACAAGATCGATTTATCCGAACAACAAATTGGTGACTCCACTGGGGATCTGAATTTGGTTTTTGGTTTTCCTTTGTTTTGACTTGAGAAAATTGTTTTCATTTCTAGTTTTTGATTGATGTATGTTGGCTTGGGTACCTTTTAGAATTAGGATTGTTTTTTGTTTTTTCCGAAGTTTTCAGGGGACCACATTTTCTCTTTATAGGCAGTGCGGGCATCTCTGCACTTTTCCTTTAGTAAACAGAGCGGGACCGCACATGTTTCTTTTGGAAGCCTGCAGACCCTATAAATTTTTTTGAAAAACCTAAAATATTTTCTTCCAACTAAGTTAGGTTTCATTTAGGGTTTTTAGCATCTACCCAAATCTTTATTTTTCCTGTTAAAAATCTCTTGTGGGTGAGTTCCGATGGTATTTTTGTTTTAGATGATTTTCTAGAAGTTTTGCATGCTTGGATTGGTTTTCACTTGGTTTCTATAGTGACTCAGAGATCAGAAACTCGAGAAACCTTAGATCACCCTGGTGTCTTGTCATCTTCTTGATGAGTTTGACTTGGTTGTAAAATCTATCCTTTGTGAGAAATAGATTTAGTTTTCTCTTTGAAAATCTTTGAACAAGCTTTGTTATAAGTTTTGAATTTCATTTTTACAAAAGAAAACATATCTGGATGTTTTTTTACTGGTCTGTTATTCTAAACAAATGAGTCCTTAGTTTACTGAACAACTAAGAGAAACGTCCTAAAAAAGAATTGAAGCATTTATTTAGTTATATTTTTAAAAGTTTTTAGATCTCAAAATTAGTTTTTGTAGTTTTGAGTGTTTTTCTAGAACTTGTAGATCTCTTTTGAAGCAAATTGTTTTTTGTAGTTTCGAGTTTTGAACAAGGAAAGGGATTTATTGTGAGCATTAATTATTAGTCTCATTTTGAGTTCTTATTAAAAAAGACAAAAATATTTTCTTTCCATTTCCATGTTGAAAGAAAGAATTGTTTCTTAAAGAATTGCATTCTCGAACTCTTTCTTTTAGCTAGAATTTCATTGAAATAAAAATGAATTGCTTATCATTTTAGGTGCATTTTTTAGTTTTTTTGGAGTCGAGTATTCACACCACCAAAGTTTCATTTCCATACCTATTGACTTAAAGAACAACCTGTAAAAGCAACGCTTAATTAAAATTTATCTAGTAATCTTTTTTATTTCTAGGGCTCTTATCACCAATATAGCTTAGGCTAGTATCTTGGAGTAGGGAGTAATTAACTCTCCAAGATAGTTAAAACAAACAAGTAGATACATATTGCTGTAGGAAATGAATCCAATTGTAATTGATACATTCTGGGAAGCTTCTCTTAAAGGAGTCAATCACGAGATCATGTCCGAACCTTTGAGATAATCAATTCTATTTCATTGGAAAAGATAGAATATTTGCGCGTATTATAAATGGTAAACCTCAGATTAACCATTTTCGAGGAGCCTAGAGTCACTTGTTGGTAAACCTCAGATTGACCATGTTGAGGAACCTTCAAGGGGATTGAGCTTTGTTACTCTGCCCTTGCATGTAGAATGGATCATAAGACTGTTCCCCCAGTTGTATTTGTTGTTGTTGGTAACCTTAGTTTCCATAAACGTAAGATTATTTCCTAAGGTGATGGTGAAGGAACGATCTCACTATACCTGGAGCAGACGTCGACTAGACTCACTTGGAATGTTGGACTCTCTAGGGGGTTCTCTTCACTCGAGATGGTTTTTTGAAGACACTTGTGCTTGTCTATTTCATTAAGTAGGTTGTCGAGGTAATTGTTCCAACCGCCCTTTCAATATTAAACTTCTACTACATTGGATTTCATCAGTATGGGAAGTTATTGTTTTTGTGTGGTTTTAACTCTTAGATTTTTTTAGGTGTGTGATTCATTTGTTTGTTTCTTTAGAGACTTTAGGTGGTTTTATTGAATTTTTCTTTGTTTGTGTGTGATTAATTAATATTTAATCATGGCTGAATTACCGAGACAATCTCGTAGACTTCAGGGGAAACCTCCTGAGTATACACCAAACCAGCTTGAAGGGCTACGAGCTCTTGTATCACCTAGTGACAGTAGAGTTGGATCACTAGAAGCCGAAGTGTCATCTTTAATTGTTCATCCTGATTATCAAATACAAACAATAGAGTATATTTAAGAGCCAATTCATTTTCCAAAGTTACTGGTAGTATTTCTCCTTACAGTGAATTAGCTGAAGAACCTGAAATTTCTGAGCCTAACACTGAACCTGCTGCTACTCCAACTTTAGGATTTGCTTTTCCAACTTCTAGTGGTCCTGGTTTACCTAGGGTAGGAAATATCATTACTCAAAATCTTCCTTCTAACCTCATTTCTATTGAAGAACTTGTCAGGCCAGACGAAGACGTAACTCTTCCTGAAAACCAACCAACTTTAAATCTTAGGGAGAATGAATGACTATTCTACAGTCCTTTTAGGAGTGATGCTTGGTATGTATCATTGAAATTTTTTTTAGAAAACCCAGGTCTTATTTTTTCACCACCTCGAATTCCTTTTCATCCTACACCAAGAGTTTATTATCCTTCATCGATCATGTCAAGATAGTCATCTATGTTTTCCCAATCACCGGAAACATTTTTATATGGTAGTCCTTCTATTCCTTCGGGGTAAGAGTCACTCACTGGTACTTTTTCAGGAGCATGTCCTCGACCAACTGAACATGAGTTATCAACTAGAAGTAATGTAACTCAAGTGTTGAAAACAGTTTAAATCCTTATGATCTTTGGTAGTATTCCAAATCCTCAACCTCAAGGTAGTTAGTTGGTCTCTACTAACATTAGAAGGAATCCTTAGACCATTTTTGCAGCTAACATAGCCTTTGCGGCAGCTTCTAAAGAAAATATATATTTCCTTATGGAGGAAAAAAAACAAATGACAAAGAATATAGAAGTTGCAAAGCAATAAATTTAACAACTCCAAGCAGATAATTAGAACCTTTCTTATGCACATACTTTCTTTTAGGAGCTTCAAGCAGCTATATATGGTGAGATCTAAGCTTTGGGAGACACTTGAGGCATATTTGCCAGGCATTGGTCACTTTTCATAAGGCAATAGTTCCCTTACATGATATGAAACATAAATTGCGGGAAAATGTGAAAGCTTTGGAAATAATTCATGTAGCCATTACATTGATGGATGTGGGAAACTAATTATAGGAGAACACCAACATAATTCATCAAGAAGACAAGGAAGGACACATAGTAGGGGAAGGTTGAGGTTAGGATGCTTCTACAAAGAAACAAAAACTTGACACATTTTTAGAGAACATTTTAGCTACTTATACATGATTATAGAACAATTTTGATTCCTTGTTTCAAACGCACAAGATACTCTCAGTAGGGCTATTTTCATAAAAAAAGGGCATAAACATCATAAGGTAGGAGGACGATGAATACTTGAACTAGATGAAGCATATCACTACCAAAGAAGACTTGGAGGTTAACATAGACAAAATGCGGAAGTATATAGGTGGTCTTGCTAAGATCAATAATATGTTATTCTTATAGTAGAAATAAGTGCATGATGGTTCCAAAACAATCTACCGAGATGTTATTGAAGCTAGATTCTACTACCATCCTAACAGTCATATGAAGTTTGAGGAAACAATCACGCAATACAAAGCCCGATATCACTATGTAACCAAAAAATTACAAGTTGTATTTGTTGACCTAGAGTTTTGTAAAATTCAAGATTAATGTGTTTTGTCTTATTAGGATCTACCCAATTTTTCGTATATGGGCTTTTGAATTATTGTGTTTCAAACAAAATATGTAAGTGGAAATCTAAGAGTTAAATTTGGAATTTGAAAATTCATTAATTACGAAAAAGACAAAACAAATCCAAGAGTCATGAGGGAAATTGAAAGGTCATAAAGGGAGAATGAAGGATCATCGCATTTGTTATAAATAAAACCTCATAACTCAATAAAAGAGCTTGGAAGCTTATATTTGGAGCCTTAGTTTCTCTAGTTTAGCATAGGAAGATTATCATTCTTTGGAGAAGCAAGCGTTGGCTTCATGGTTCACTATTGGGTATAGTGTCTTATTAATGTAATTGTATGCTTGGAACTTCGACCTTATAATAAGAAGATCTCAGAGCCAACATGCCTTCATGCATATGTCATGGATGTATTAAGACTATTCTATATATATTTGTGATCCATGTTGTTTAATTTATGATAATGCTAATGAAGTAATTCGTTTCCTTTAGTATGTATCTTTTTGGATGTCTGTTGTTTATGATATTACGAGCATTGTTACATTGAGAACTATTTTGTAGGTTAGCTAAGGATACTTTTGTATTACTTATGTGGCTCTTCTAAGTTAGTATTATTACTTGATTGTAAGGGGCTTAGTCATTTCCCTTTGGTGTGATGGAACCTTTCATGCATTACATTTGATACATCACAAAGTTCATATACTTGTTTTCACCAATTCCAAAAATATATCATCTTATGTTTTAATTGTAGCCAAGGCATATCTTTGAAACCATCACTTTTCGCAACCGACTGTATTCTAGTTGGGGCTCCTACTCCAAATGGTATGGGTTTAGTTTGGACTTCACATCGGGGAGATCCACTTCCCCATTAGCAGCTTCCAACACTATCAATAGAACACACTCTTTATTTCTTCCAAGGAACTCCTTTAAGGGAGGACATACGTTCCTATGATTAAGAATTTGTGAGCCTATTTCCTCTTGGCATCTATTCTCATCACTTTTCCATATTTAACTTGCCCCAACAACCATGTCGACGTGGAGGTTTTTGACAAAGGGAATATATGAATGTTTAGGTTGTATTCATGGGGTGATGAGGCAAGGGTTGCCCTTACGACTTGTACGCGATCACCCTTATATTATAAAGTATGCCTATAATACATCTATGTGAAAGGGTGTGACCTAGCAAGTTGGAGCCAACAACTACCAGGTGCTTCATGACATGGACAACAATGAGGGTACTACAAGGGAACCATTTGGGTGCCACGTGGTAGGATGATGTCGTGGAATTATTTAATTGGTTATGACCTTAATAGGTTATAACATTTGATCTACGAGCCAGATTAGAACATAGGATATACTAGAAGAATTGTCTCGATGAGATGAATGTGATGGTGTTGTTCATTTTTAGTTTCAAAAAGGGTAAAAAGAAAGGAAAATAAAATTAGGCTCCATTTCTAGAACTCGACCCTACGGTTCGAGTCATCATATTAAGTTCTCCTTATAAACTTGTGTGGCATTGGGATCTGGACGAGGAATATTACAAAGTTGTATCAAAGCATCCAATTTCAATACTTGGTTTGGATGGATTCTATAATGGGAAAAGTAATTGCAAGGTTCCTTCTAATTCCTTAGGAATAAGTTGGTACTTTGTCGTAGAGTTAATAGAGAAAAGGGGTTTCATATTGAGTTTTAGGATATGGATGAAATAAATGGTTAGGTGTAAAATTCACAGCATGTATGGCCAATATTCTCACCTTGTAATTTAATTATGTAGTTGGATTGTAATGTGTGACCTGTCTTTATTGTGATATATGCTAATCATGTTTCATGGTTTTATTGATATTCATATTATAACTTGATATGATTAGTTTCAGCTAGCCACATATCAGTACCCTATTGAGAGAATCAAGGTGATAACCTTAATTATGGATATTGAATTTTATTAAGTCTAACAATGGTGTGTGTGCATGAAAACACATGCATTTGAAATACCACATGAGAACCATGTTGGAAGATTGAGAGGCATGTAGTTTAATTTAGATTTTCCTTTCCATAGTAATTTGTTGTGAATTTAATTTGCTTCTTTATTAATATTTATTATGATTATTTTATAAAAAATTTACCATAAAATGAACATGAATATGTCAGAAACAAAAGAAAACTAGATATAGGCTCCAATATAGGGCAAAACCCCTCATAGGGGAGAACTTAGAAAATTCTCATCTTATAAAATCATATCAATATCCAAGAAGCATAACCCAAGAAAACTTCATCCTTTATATTCCATGTCCAAAACTCTTTTTTGCTCAACAAATCCTTCATCAATAGACCAACAACAAGACATGTACCAAGGAAAAACTTCCATAGATTCTAGTTTAAGAAGAAAACCTTTCTTTCATACTTTGACCCTACAATATTTCATTCATCAAGTGCGTGTACACAAATGAGCTTCATCTTTCCTCTATGTGTACTATCCAGAGGGGGTGTGAATAGACATGCCGATTGGGAAAAGAAAAGCCTAACAAGTAGGTTGACTTGAAACCTAGTGGGGTTTTTGACCCAAAAATACACATTTAAATTTTTCATTTTTTATTTTTATGTTACAATAGGTGCAAGTAGGGGGGTGGTTCCACCTTCATTCAGTAGTATTTCTAGGAGAAATTAATCATATGTTAGATTATGAAAGGATTCAAGTAGCCATCTCGGGTCTTAGGCTGGATCCTCCATTGACTTTTAGTTCTCCCATTGAGAAACCATACCATTGTTTCCTTTTCGAATTGGTTCATTCATAAAAGAATGATTCTGGAGGTGTTGGTATGGGAGAAATAAATGGGAGAAATGGACTCTTACTAATTTTTTTTATCCTTGGACTGTAGCTAAATCTGTAAAAGTTTTCAGGGCATTACAATCTTTTGTAATTTGAGGTATTTACTTATCTAGAAACTTAATTATCTTCGAAAATCTATAGTTGATACCAGCACAAGGTGCCCATAAAATTAGGTATACTTGCAGCAGAAATCGATCTCCTTCAAAAGAGTACCAATTAGAATTCTAAATGAAATAGAAATATAACCACAACTAGACTTGGGTGTTTTTTGATGGAGCTTGTCAGAGAGTTCCAAGTTTGTGTAGGTTGGTGTCATTCTATTTGTGGATCGACATCACCATTTCAAACTAAAGTTAGCAGTACGACCTTGAATAAACAACCAACATAAATTTATTCTCTGTGGTTACTCTAAAAAATAGGAGCATATAGGGTATAAAAAAGTAACAAGTGTTTTGAGACTTGAAGCTGATGGTGAATTGTTCTAATAATAAGTGCACAATAGAGAATCTGTTACTTGACCTATCATAAATTAGTTCTTGGATGCTAAGAGGAGATTTGATGGTCCATTTTTTTCGCATATCTCTAAAGAGTTTAATACTACGACTAACCAGTTATCAAAAAACGCTTTGTTACAGCAGGAAGGGTCACTTACTGAATAAGAGTTCACGAAAGGGATATAATTATCAACTTTTGAAATCTTGTTGTTCTGATGTAGGGTTCAAAACCTAATCCAGGTGGCTCTAGAGACACACACAGGTCAAGGAGGACTTAGGGAAGCTCAAAAATCAAAGTATGGATTATTCTCGAACTATTACCAAAGCGTAGATCTCGTCTTCCTAATCGCAACTGTGCAAATGGTTCGTCAATCGGAGTCCGGATACGAAAGTTAGAAGCAAGTTGGGTTGAATTTTTTATGACTGGGTGGGCTTAAGGAGGCCATAATTTTGACCAAACCTGACCACCAGATTCCGGGTGAAATTGTGGGGTCGTTAATTTGATTCCTACAACTTAAAATTCGAATTTCAAAAATGTAATTTTATTGTTTAATAAAACTAAACAAAATATATATATATATTAAAAGGGGGTGGGGGCCACAGACCCCACCACCCTCCCCAACCAACCTACATACTATTAATGTTGAGACTAGCGGGAGTTGAACCCCCCTGGCCACGTGGGCTGGCCCACCGAGTGGCCCGATAACCAACTAAAGCATTAGAGAAAAAACAAACCAACTACTAAACCTTACAATGACTATCACCAAGATAGCAGGTGGAGCGAAGGAGGGTATGGTGGGCGGGCCACCCAAGGCAGGCCCGAATGAACCACCATTTAATTTTAAATTATTTATGTTGGAGGTGTACAAAAAAAGGAGGAGGCAGGGATTGACCTCCCAACCTCCTCCCTATTAACCAGAAACCTTAACGAACTATGCCAACAATGTTATTGAGAAATCTACCCTAGATATTTTATTTAAACAAAAAATTTCAGTGCACTTAGGCAAGAGGAGGAACCATGGGTGGGCACGCAAATCAAGGAAAACTAATTAATTTTTAATGTAGGAACCATGAATTTTGCAGCAGGGTCAAATTTCCACTTTGTCAGATTTTGAGAAATTTTATATGGATTCAACACCTCTCGCCTCGACAAACGCAATGGAACTGTCTGTTTCTCCATCGAAGTTCTGCGTTTTGGCCATTTTTTATAACGCACGTGGAACTATGATCATTGCAAAAAACAGGGAATAGAACCATGAGAGTTGATTTTTTCCCGAGGAGGTAAAATTTTTCTATTTCGGAATATAGTCAAGCTTATACTTGTTTTTCATGGTTTTCTGCAAGGATAGTAATGGCAAGATCAGATTCACAATCTAAGTTATAGATTTCTAGTCCACCCATGGACTAGAATATTTGAGGAATCACAGGGGAATCTAAAAGATTCCTTGAGCCCCAGATTATCAACTTCTCAGAATTCATATTTTGGGCAGTCGATTTTGCACTATTTGACACCACAAATCTGATGGTGAATTCAGATTTGTCATTCTCTCATTTCATTTCATATCAAATTTTTAAAGTTCTAGTGCAGATGTACACATTCATGTCTGAGCAGTCATTTTCGTGTGATCGATGTTGTGAGATCGATTGTCCGAGCAGCTTCAGCAGTTCGACATCTGCTTCTTCAGATGGCCCTTGGCTATGAGGTATATGATGTGTCCATGTACTTCTTCTTCATGCATTGTGTTGCAGAGATCCCTTTTGATGTTTAATGGGGGATTTTGCTTCTTACATGTTTTCATCATTCCTTGCTTGATGTGATGCAAAATATTCTATGTGATGTACTTGTTTTCATGATTCATCATGTTATGTGTTGAGATCCCTTTGTTGTATGTTGATGGGATACTCATGCTGTTATCATGCATGTGTTCGTTGTGATCCCTTTTATGCCATGTTGGCAGGATGCTCATTGTGCATGAGTTTTGTGTCATACTGATAGGAGTCTTTTGACAGAGATTTCTTGTAGTGGAACATCTCTTAGAGCCACTCATGCATGAGGGCATTTTTCCTCGTATGATAATGACACCACCACTATGTACATCATCACTATTGACAACACTTAATGCAGTGGCCTACACCATCTTGACAACGGGGCCTAGAGACGTAGTCCCTCCTGGACAAACTCCCTTATCAACGGCTTATGTTTTCATGTGTTGATGATTGTATTGTTCCCCTTCTTTATGGCATGCATATGTATTCATTAATGTTCTTTTAAAAATGAAATTTAACACATCTTGAAAGTAAAAGGTCTTGGAAGGTTCCTTCTTCACACTCGGACCTGGATCAACAGGTATCAGAGAGGTCTTTGCGTTGATGTGAATTGCAGTGTGAAAAATGGAATGTGCAGTGACAGAGGATGAAGGAGAAATGTACGAGACCATGCTCAAAATTTCTAAAAGAGTGGAAATCATGTATGAAACTCTACAAAAAGAGATAGATGAAATGAAGCAATTGCAGATTCAGTTGCAAACCATGGAAGAGGCCCTAGAAAAATTGAAGCAAAACAAAAATAATCTTGAAACAAAGAACGCTCAACTAAAGACACATCTACATGAAGTGAATGAGGAAAAACTAAGTTTTCTATGACAGCTGCAAGCAAGGGAAGAGGCCTTAGAAAAGATATAGTGTGACCCATGTGAGGTAAAAGGTAGCTCTCTATCTTCATGTATGTTTCCTAATGATGGTTTTGTTGTTTTTGAAAATCACACCACATGAATTGGCTCCAAACTGTTCAAGGGAATGGGGTATGAGGGTAAAGTCTTGGGCGTTAATGGTGAAGGCATTGTCAACCCCATCAAAGTAGAGGAATTACCCCGTCAGAAAAGACTTCAGTATTTCAAAAAGGAAGTTAGGGAATGCGCCATGACAGTTAGCAAAACACCAACAACGGATGATGATAAACCCTCATTAGTTCTTTCCAATCGAAAGAGGAGGTAAAAGATGTTCATTTCCATTTAGTTTCATCTTCGCATACTATGAGTTCTATTGGAGATTTGAAGATCCTAATTACAGGGACAAACATGAGGCTCCTTACAAGGATGAGGCATGAGGAGAAAGAAGAACTTGGTGTTAATAACAAAGCCATAACTCAAACTTTGGAGGTTGTGCATGAACATCGATTTGCGGACTCGAGATACATTAAAGGAGAGTGCTTGAAGGTGTTAGATTCATCCGAGACATCATTGAAATCGTTGAGGAAAGTGAATGATGGTAACACAACCCCATCATCCCATGACAGTTTCCATTGCAAGGAAAGAGCTAAGACAAGCTCTCATCATGATACTGACATCAGAGACAACAAGGGAAGGTATAACCACTTTCGATCTTCGAATGTTCATTTCGATTATGATCATGTTGATAATAATGAATGTAAAAAATGGCATCGAAAAACATGCACCTTTTTTGGATTACATAACCATACATTTTCTTAGTGTTGGAAAAGAATGGCAGCACACAAAAGGATGAGGCATGAAAGACCCTCTCAACAACATGAAAAGAAACAGGTTAAGCAGATATGGAGGAAGAAAACCTATTGTAATCATTGCGATATAAGCATCCATCAAAGAGACACTTGCTAGAGGCTCCATCCAGAACAACACCTTAAAGGCAAAGCATCGGTGTGTGAGCTAGGTGAAGCAGTTGTACAACAAGCAAAACCTCCACAAGGATGTGACCCATTCACATTGATAAGTGAAAAATGGTTTATAGGCACGTTGTTGTTTCATGGTCATTATTTTGTAAATAATTTTTTGTATTTTAAAATGTAAAAGTCATGATGTATTTTCCATCACTTGTTCAACAACAATGATGTCTGGTCCTATTTTGAGTTGCATGTTAAAACTCTGAAAGTGATGTTATGTTTCCATCACTTGTCAAAACAATAGTGTTTTTCTTTATGTATGCAAATCATGTGTTGTAGTGACGATGTGTTTTCCATCACTTGTCGAAGATACCATGATAGTTTGGCATTGTTTTCATAGCTGAGGTCTTGCATCCATCTTGACGTAAACTTGGCCACCGAGAATGTGTTATAAACCTGTGGCCAGTCTGGGACGTTTGGGTCATTAGTTGGTCATAAAAGTCAAGCATGTAATTTGCAAGACAATGTACTATAGGTTGTAGAGGTAACAGGTGTCAGCTCATCACTTAAGGCTCCGAAGAACAAAGGTGAAGGAGATGGAAGCAAGACCTTTTCATGACGCTTGTGATGCAGAGATGGTACAGAGAAGTTGTAGATTATTTTTCATGCTTTTGGAGGACCAAAAGATCCTCAGTGGGAATGATTGATCTAGGTGGCTCCAGAGACACAAACAGGACAAGGAGGACTCAAGGAAGCTCAAAAATCAAAGTGCTTGGATTATGCTCCAATCAGGACCAGAGCGTAGATCTCATCTTCCTCGTCGTGGTGGTGTGAATGGTTCATCAATCCAAGTCCGGATGCAAATGTTAGAAGCAATCAAAGTTGGGTTGAATTTTTATGACTGGGTAGGCTTATGGAGATCACAATTTTGGCTGAACACAGCCACCAAATTCCAGCCAACCTGCGCCAGATTCCCGACAAAATTGCGGAGTCGTTAATTTGACTCCTACAGCTTAAAACTCGAATTTCAAAAATGTGACTCTATTGTTTAATAAAACAAAATATATATATATATTAAAAGGGGGTGGGCGACACCAACCCCACCACCCCCCAACCAACATACCTACCATTAATGGTGAGGCTGGTGAGATTTGAAGCCGCCCGGCCCACCGGGTGGCCCCATAACCAACTAAAGCATTAGAAAAAACAAACCAACTACCCAACCTTACAACGACCATCACCAAGATAGTAGGCAGAGCAGAGGAGGGTATGGTGGGCAGGCCACCTTAGCCGGTCTTGACCCAATCACCATTTAATTTTTAATTATCTATGTTGGAGATGTATAATAAAAGGAGGACGCGGGGATTGACCTCGCAACCTCCTCCCTATTAACTAGAAACATTAACCAACTGCGCCAAAAAACTTATTGAGAAATATGCCCTAGAATTTCTATTTAAACACAAATTTTCAGTGTGCTCAAGCAAGAGGAGGAACCAGGAGTGGGCATGTGAATCGAGGTGAATTAATTAATCTTTAATTCAGGAACCATGAATTTTGGAGGAGGGCTAAATTTCCACTTTGTCAGATTTTGACAAATTTTATATGGATTCAACACCTCTCAATGCAACGAACGCAATGGCATTGTCTATTTCTTAATCAAAGGTCTGCATTTTTTGGTGATTTTTCAGAATGAACGTGGAACCATGATTGCTGCAAAAAATAGGGAGTAGAACCATGAGCCTTGAAATTTTCCCAAGGAGGTAAAATTTTGCCATGTCAGAATATAGTCAAGTTTATACTTGTTTTTCATGGTTTTCCATAGGGATCGCAATGGCAAGATCAGATTCACCATATGAGTTGCATATGTTGAAAATAATACTGAGAGGGGGGGTGAATCAGTATTATCTAGTTCTTTTACCAAATATTCCTTATTTACACTTTGAATTATTTTTGCATATCAGTACCATAAAATAACGAGCATGAACAAGAAAAACAAACAGTCACATCAAAGAACACCAGATATAAGGTGGAAACCCAATGTGGGTGAAAACCACCTGCTGCAATATGTCTCTATCTTCTTTCAAATTAGAAACTCCTTTTACAATGGTCTTGTACTGGTGCAGTCCTTTACCAGTATGCAGGCTGCAACCTGCAGAGAGCTACAACTCTCTCTCGTTTTACAGTCTCTTCTGGAAGGGAGCTACAACCCCCTACTTCTTTTCAGGGACCACTTTTCATAAATTTTCAAACTAGATCCATATACATCAAACGATCATCAAGTACATGTAAATTACATAGTCAGCTGCAGTAACCAGATCAACAAATAACAGAACTAAACCCAGAACACTTTTTCAACAGAAAAATTCAGTCAACAGAAGATCTTAAGATAGATATGCAGTTTTCCTTTCACTGGCCTGCGTCACCACACACTTCACCTTCTGCGGCCCTGCGTATACCCGCAGACAGCGTTCTGTTGCACCGTGTGCCTACGCACTTGTCTTCAATTGCGCTGCATACTGTTGCTGAAGGTACGCACCCAGATACATTATCGCGCCGCGTACTTCACTGAAGCCACGCACCCAAAGACACTATCGCGCCACGTATTGTTTCTGTTCCTACGCACCTGAACCTCTGTCACTCTACGTACCCACGCACTGCGCCTTCGTCGCCTCTGCATACCCACGCACTGCCCCTTCGTCACCTCTACGTACCCACACACTCGCACCGTTAATCACCTGCGTACCTCTGATTAGGGCCGAAATACAGTCAGATGCTCAGATCTGGTCTTGCGCTCGAGAGATCACCCTTCACAGATTCACTTTCAATTTCTATTTTATAGATCAAGCTTTTAAACCGAGAACCCAATATTTCAGATCTTAATATATTCGATTTTTAAAAGAAAGATGCACAAGCCAAATGATCTCCTTTGCTTTATATAGGCAAGCTCTTCCTCAAATCATGGACCAATACCATGGGCCAAAACCATAATAATACAATACTGTCGGCTAAATACCAAGGGTTAAACATAAGAAACCCCACGTGTGCACTCTTTACTGCCTTGAAGAGTGTGCATTGGGAGTACGCACCTTCTGAATGGGTGACCTGCTGGTATGTATGCACTTTTGTATGGAATACCTACGTGTACGCGCCTTTTGTACTGAGTACCTGCGTACCCATTATTTTCTCTAATATTTGAAAGCTGATCATCAATCTCTGCTACTGATCTGATGTACAGTGCTCCATCACCTGCAAGAGTTGCCATCAAGGACAACACTTTATCCATAATGCCAACAATCTCCCCCTTTGGACTTGATGGCAACCTCAAAATCTTCAGTTTCATTCTCCCCCTTTGACATCAAGGGCAAAGGGTTATGCTCCCCCTAAGAACATGCTCCCCCTGAATATGAACCAGATCTGCAAAGAAGAACCATAATCCACCAAAACCATAAATGACCATGAAAGAGATAGAGACGTATTGCAGCAATATTCAGACCAACATCCACGATCTCCTTTCTGTACGTACTCCATAATGCCAACAATGCATTATGTGCTCCCCTTGAACCTGTGCCATTCGACCTTCAACTAATCCGCAAACCAGCAAATGTACGCATATACCCCAAATGAACCTTGCGTACAACCATCAAAAGAGATTCAACAAGATGATGCATCAACAACCCCCAGCTTTTTCCTGAGGTATTCAAAGGTCTCCCTGGGCAATGGTTTGG